>JAFEMH010002961.1:0-299239 GCA_022495995.1 Adenophora triphylla var. japonica | reverse complement strand
TGTTGGAATGATTTAGGCATGCGTCACTATTCGCGGATAGTGGTAGCACAATTTGAAATAACTTGGGCATTCGTCACTATTCGCGTGATAAAATGGTAGCACAAGTTTAGAGTTTCCTGACAATTCGGAGGATTCGTCACCTAACGTTATCCCGTTACAACGGAATAACGGGGGAGATTGCGAAAAGGTTGGATTTTGTAGAAAGGGAAGTTGGGAAGGAATCAATAGTTTTTGTAAAGAGAGAAAGTGGGGTGTATCCTGGATAATTTTTGTAAAAAGTGAATTAAAAAAATGCTAAAGGCAAATAAAATGAGCCACGAGGGGGTAAACTTTGTAAAATAAGCCTCGGTGGGGCATTGGAGGGAAAATTTGATTGAAAATGCCGGTGGGCACAAAGGACCAACAATCAGGCCTATGGGGACAAAATTTGTAAAATGGGAGCCTTCAGGGGCAAAATTGTAAAAATCAGCCACGGGGGCTTAGTATGTGCACGACATAACGGAGCCCCTGTTGGACAGATTTATTACAAAACTCGCTACAGTCGCCATTTTGAAATTAAATTAGACTTTGAAATTGGGAGGAGGCGACGGCAAGAAGAGAGAGCAACTCTCGTAGAGGGCGATTTGAGAGGGATCTAGAGAAATCAAACAAATCTTTAGTTCGTAATTCAACTTGGAAAATGCCTCCTAGGCTCTATCCGACCAAGAGGGGTTCTCGAACACGCCTTGATTTAGCGCTTGCTCCTCGGAGAAAGGGGGTTCAAAGGAATCAACGGCCGTTTCTTAGGAAGCACCAAGAGGAGATTTCTACCCACAAACTCGATGAGCATACTTCGGATGTTCGGAAGAAGGAAAGAGGTAGAGAAACCTAGGGTTTCTTGAAAAATTTTCAATTTGGGCGAAATTGATTTGAACCGATTTTTTTTTTAGGCTTTGTGCTTATTGACATGAGCGGCATGTGAACATAGATGAATCTAGGAAATGTAATGCGTAAATGCATGCCATACATTGATCCATTTTGACCTATTTTTGCTTGAGATGATTTCCAAGAAATATGCACGAAATATTGAGCTACTTGTGCCATGTTTTCTTGCGGGGATTGCGCACCCGTGGCTCCCACGAGGTGATTGGCGTGTGCTATGGGATAGCTTGCCGGGTAGCAGGAGCGGGTGGACTCACCTAAGGGCACGATTCTGGCCGCTGGGCTAGGGCAATTTTTGAGATGGCGAAGGCCATCGGGGGCACTCGGAGGAGTGTGGATCTAGTGAGGGCGTTCGAGAGTTACGGTGGGAGACCACTCACTCATTTCACTTCTCTTGGGGTGAGGCAGCAGTCCTCCACTGGACTTTGCGGTCATCGCGGGAGCGCACTTTTACGGATGAGCCGCTCTACATAGAGGAGCACATGTACGGGGAGTTGAGCCAGGCTGACTATTGCGATGATGATTTTATGGGCTTACTTGGTTTCGTTCCCCGGATCAAGAAGGGGAATGGATATGAGTTAGGGGTGCTACACGGCCCGATTCGAGGGCGGAAGCGGGGACTACAGCTGTGGTAGATGATCCCATTGAGAGGCGGTGAGAGCCAGAGATTGGCTAGAGCTTTTGTATGGGTGGGCTTTTCCGACATCTTTGTTCATCAACGGCGCATCAGCTGCTTTGATTTCAACTGTTGGAGCTACGAGGGCATGGGATCTTGTCGGGAATCATTCACAGGGGGAGCGGCTTAGGCCCGAGATGTATTTGGCCCTAGATGACGTCAGCCGAGGAAGGCGAAGTACTTCTCTGCTTTCATCGGCTTTCGAGGTATTCTCTCACCTTGATCTCTTTTCTTTGCGCATTTCATTATATCCCTTATTTTCCCTTTGTTTGACTTCTTCTTCTCCTTTTCGAGGCTTGGGCCTTGAGTACTTTAGGTACATTATGAGTGGCGAGATCAAGGATGAGTTTCACCACCACTTTTCTGCTCTTCGTCGGTGGACGAAGGATGCCGAGAAAGCAGAACCAGGGCAGCCGGAGGGCTCGAGGTGCGGGATTCTGCTTCTTATCATGATACGTTGACATGCACGAGAGGGTTCCACGAGAGGATGAGCTTGTTCCCTGGGTGAGTCGTTATGCGCGCTCTGGATTTAGATCACGGCTGCGCACTTCACGAGTGTCGCAAGCTGCGGTGGGCTTGTCAGGAGACGCCTTGTATCTTGGGAGAGAGGGTGTATAGGCGGCGTGGGCCGAATAAGCACGCTCGGATCTGATGATCCCCCGGCTAGGATGTGGCTGCCTCGCTAGTTGGCGAATGTAGATGCTTTGATCGTAGGCATGGCGGCACATCTTTACACACGGGAGGGGACTATACTATGTACGTGGCCATGCATCTTCGGTCTCCACGGACCGGGGTTGGTTATGGTGCTCATAGCGCGGGGCCTTCGGCTGGCTACGTAGCTAGACCTCCTTTGCCCCAGACTTTCATTGATTATCGGGGTGGCGGTCGCATGAGGCGAGCTCACATTGATATGTCCCGAGACTCATCCTCATCGGTGCTCCCGCGAGGTTCTAGATCTGTAAGTCTTGCTCACTTACGCCTCTTTGGATTGCTTCGCATCTCTTTTTGTTATCAAGAAGCGCATTCGACGCTTTTTATGTCTCGCTTGTAACAGTTTCTGCTCGGGCTTACGGACATTTGACCGGGGCATATACCAAGGCTGTGTGGGCATGATTGGCAAGCTCGAGAAAGGCAATGAAGTTTACGGAAGAATCGGTGCCGGTCACAAGGTTCGATTGATATCTCTCCACACGGCCATAGAGAAGGAAGAAGAGCCGCTACGATGACGTGGGCACCGGCGGGAGCACTAGAGGACCGACGCCTCGGACAAAGGCGCAAATGTGCCTCTTCCTGAGACCCATTGAGATTGATGATGATGATGAGGATGAGGATGAGGACGGAGCTGAGACGGCCACGGACTATGAGCTTGACTCCACTGTTATCACGCGAGGCTCGACGACTATTACCGCACGGAGACCATAGCCTACGAGGCACCTTCTGGGACGATCCCCACTGATTGACGAGCCAGAGGAGGCTGAGGATGACGACGAGGATGGAGATGAGGAGGGTGATGAAGAGGGTGATGGAGAGGATTCAGAGTAGCCCCCTTTCCCCTTAGACATTTATGACCTTTTTTGGCTATTGTACCCCCTTTGGGGAAAACACATGTTATTTTTGCACATTTCTTAGACTTGGTCTATTTTGGTTTGAATGTACATTGCTAGCCTTTTTCTCCTTTGCACACATTTATGAAATGATGTACGATAAATGGCTAGAACTGAGTGACTTGAATGAATTTTTGGCTTGAATATGAATGCATGAGTGTATATGGGGTAAATGAACCATTCCCTATGCATTTGAGAAGTGAATGGATGGTATTTGCAGCTTTTGACAAGTCGGGAGTGCCACAGGGAAAGCGGAAGTTGCGATGTCGATGTCGATGTGGCTAGTTATGTCGCACGACATAAGTAGCCAACTGGCCAGTTTTGTCGCGTGACATAAGTAGCCAAGACTGCACTTCTCTTACCTTTTGGCCTTGGACTGGAATTGCCGACACAGGTTGGAATTGGGTGACCAAATAGGTCACAAACCTGGTCTCCTTGGGACAATGGCAAAGAGATATTTGGTCCCTTCCTATAAGGATGGAAACGGGGTGACCTAGGAGGTCAAACAACCAATCCTTCATAGGAATGTTCCAAATCAAAGGGGGTGACCAATATGGTCACAAAATTGGACTTTTGTGAAAAGCTTACGCACCCTTGGAGAATGGAGAAGGAAAAGGTGACCAAAATGGTCGGATGGCTGAACCTTTGTGAAAGGCTACCTACGTATCCCGGAGGAATCAAGCCAGGTCGTAGTTCGAGCTTCATCTAGACAGTTAGGAACGATGTCTAGGATTTTCGACGTTTTGACAATTAGGAAACTGTCGCCTAGAGTTACCTCGTTATAACGGAAGTAACGAAGGCGCTTTTGGGAGAAAACGTTATCATTAGCAATTGGCACGTTACTTGAGCCTAGGGATGATTTTTCTCTTGGAAACATGGTAGGGACTAGGGTACGGATGTACATATGGAATGTATTTGGGAATTGTTTGAGACGGGGTTTCAAACGAGTGGGGTTGTATCCCTTGGGTGCGGAACCGGGTTCTTTGTTGTCAACGTGGACGAGAATTCCCTCTTGGTAGGCCGGGTTTGAACCTCGGGTCTCTGTGATTATTCTTTTCTCACACCCTAGCATTTGAAGTTGATGCTGACAGGCTTTTACAACCAAAGCAGATGTTGGAGTGACCAAACCTTTCTTCTAGGGATGGATATGACTTATCGGAGCTCCGGTCGGAGGAAAAACTTTCTGCAAAACCCCATATCTTGTTGAAGTAAGGAAAGATTCTTTCATTGGCAAAACCTTGGTTGAATGAGCTGAGCAAGCGAAGTGACTTGGCGAAGCCTCAGTCTGGTGACCTAATAAAAATCCCAATCTGATTGGTATTGCGAACGTGATTCTGAAATTGATCTGACCAAGACTGAATCCATCTAGGGACCTAGTAGAAGAACCCGATGCGAACCCAGAAAATGGCTAAAGAAGCCCCGGTTTAAAGGAATGACTTGTGAAAGAGTTTCGAGGCGGTCCTAATGCGAATTGTAGCGAGAAGAGGGAAAACTCTATCCTTTTTCTTTTTTTTTATTTCTATTTTTTTTTAGTCAACCAGTCAACCTTAAGGAGATGTGGACAAAGAGAAGAATTTTAGGAAGATATATACATGCAGGGGCATATTTTTCGAAAGGTGGGAATAAATCCCGATTTTGTGTTATTTTGATGGCCTTATTCGATGTAGGCATAAAAACTCGCTTTGGGTTTGACTCTTTTGAGAGAGTATAAGCGTAGAAAGGTTGGTAAAAGTGTATGGAAGCCCCTGCTGACAGAAAATCAGTGTTTAGCACTATTTTTCCTAAGATGTAGAAAGAGAAGACTTGTCAAGACATCTGAAAACTTGTTTTATTTACAATGATCACAAGATTGCTTAAAACCCTTTATTAATGTTCGGGTTATTCAACCACTAATCTCGATATGAACAAACATTCTTATTAATCATGAGGAGAAAGTCAACCAGTGTCGCGGATCAAGGTTGGCTGGTGTGAAAGAAAGGTTTGTGTATAGGGAGGGTCATTGATGAGACCGGGTTTTCGGGAATTTTAATATGCTTATGGGAGAGGTCATTTGATGAGACCGGGTTTTCGGTAATTTGGATATGCTTATGACCGGACCATTGCTGGTTGCCTACGTTCCCCTCATTGTGAGGAGCTCAGGTCGCCGTAGTTCGGCCTTGGCCGGACTGTGTTTGGCTTTGGGAAATGGGATTTGTGGTTCCTTTAGTGAAAAGGCTAGGATGAGAAGACTGGATGATGAGGCATGGGCCTCGGGATGATTCCTTGACCAAGTCATTCTTGGACGGCTGCTTCTGATTGCTTCCTCTTTCATTGGGGGAGAAAGGATTTGCACGTGCCTACAGGCTTATGAAATGCTTCTGGCTTTGCTTCGACCGCCCCATTGTTATCGACAACTTTCATTCTCTGAGCTTTGATTTTGCCTGTTCGTCAAGCTTTCGATGGGCGGTGCTGGGTCCTTGGCCTCATTTTCTTTTTTTCTTTTTTTCTTTTATTTTTATGTGCAACCTGTTTTTGCCTAGACCGCCCTTTTTTGGGATTTTCGGCCCTAATTTGGGCATTACTCTTTTGCACTAAGATTTTTTTTTTTTTCTTTCTTTTTTTTTATGTGCAAGCTTTGTTTTTGCCTAGGCCGCTCCCTTTTTGGGATTTTCGGTCTAGGCGGCATTACTCTTTTTGCACCACATTTTTTTTTTGAAGCACCTGAGGGCCAAGGCGAGCCCCTGCTTGAACATTCTTGATACCCTTGAAGTTTAAGCCAAGCCCCTAGGTTGTTGTCGACACGGGGTCAATCTTTCGAAGCTGAGTGGCCTTTTTTGTCGTTCCTTGATGTTGTCGCCGTCGTTGACTTGGTCAAGATGAAGGTGGACATGGTTTGGGAAAGTGTATGGCTTTGATGAAGGCCTTTTGTGGGGTGAGGAAAGTGTATGGCTTGATGGCATTAGTTGACTTTCTCACACTGATTAATCGGAACGTGAATTATTTCGAGAGATTGTTCGTTGAGCAATGCAAGTGATCATATAAAATAAAACCATTTCATTAAATGTAATGTAGGTGTGCAAATAATGTCTTAAGTCTAGCAAGAAAAGAAGAAGACTCTTTTATAGAAAATTGAAGATTTAATACAATGTCTGTAGAGGACTTAATTGAAAGGAAAAAATACTAGGACCTACGAAGGTTGACTGAGAGACTATTTTTCTTTTTCTTCCTTTTTTTTTTTTTTTTTTAAGGATAGGTAAACCCTAGTCTAGTTACTCTTCGCGGGTTGGTTTTGCCCGGGGAGCTTGAGCTTTCCTTCGTAGATCGGCCATTGAATTTCTTTCTTGACTCCACACACTTATGCGTCACATGACCATAATGCTTGTGGTACTCACGAACTTGGCCTGTCAACTCTACTTGGGTTTCTTGGCTTATGATTCTCGAGAGGTGTGAGAAGGCTTCGTTTCACCAAATCGTTGAAAACTTTGCTCATGGGCATCCCAAAATCATCGGGCGACGTTTCGACCTTGCACTTCTTGAATTGACCTCTTGTCATAACTTTACGTCTTTGGCCCATGGAGGTTCTCAAGCTTCCCATCTTCTATCAACTTTTGGATCTCATGCCTCAAGCGGTGCAATTGTCGGTGTTGTGCCCATGGTATTGATGGAAGCGACAATGTTTGGTCTCGTCCATTCGATCTTGGGGTTCTGGGCTTCCAATTCTCAGGTGGCTTTATCGGTTTTTCTTTCACTAGCTCTTCGAGAATCTTGCTTAAAGGCATCTACGTATTGTTAAAGTGAAAGGAGCGAGGTTTTCGGGGGACCTTGTTATTCTCAAGACTCGATTCCCATTGTCCAATTGGTTCCATTGTTGGATTTGGTGAAGGAAGGCTGTGACATTCTTTCCTTTGTGAGGTGCTGGTGCTTTGAGCCGGATACGGTTCTTTGCTTGGTATTGGGTTATGCTCGGTGGAGTTATTTCCCGGCACAGTTCGACATCTTGGGTCAAGGGAGTATTGATACTCATCATGAGGTCAAGCTTCTCTTGCATCTGTTTCACTTGCTTCATCAACATTGCCACATAGGGGTCAACGGGGGACTTTTGGGCTATCGGAGCCAGCAACGAGGACTTGTAGTAGCGGCCGGGCTGAATTCATTAAGTCCGGTAGGTAACGGTAGCTCGGTTCATCCTTTGGCAACTCATGATCGCATTCGGGCGGGTATAGAGGCTTGAACATAGCCACATATCTCAAACGATTATGTGAGGTTGGAGCATAAAGCTGGCGGTATTGCTTGAGGCGAGGGATAAGTGGGGTGAAATCCAATCCGTTACGAGAAGTGAGGGCAATGGGGTCTGATGAGTGGGATGTTGGAAAGGACCGAGGAGAAGTGGTCCTTGGCAAGGGATCATATGTGGATGGAGGAAGGTATTGGTTATAAGTGGGGGAAGCCGAGATGGCTACTTACGGAGTCTCATCTTCGACCACTACCCGAAGGAACCGTTGGACTCAATTGTTACTTGGACTCCATTGCGGTGAAGAGCACCGATAAGCAATAGCAGTGTTCTTCATGAACCTTACGGGCATTTTCCAAAGCCGGGACTAACTCTTCCTTCCTAATCATCGATTTCCCATACCCTGATTTGTTTTCTGTCAAATCGCCATTCGACTCTACGGCGATGAGCTGTACGGGCGAAAAGCCGCCGACCCCAGTACTCTCGCTCACTTCTTTTCGGCTGCGGGAAAGGGATAGGCAAGGTTTAGACTCGGGGATAGGTAAGGTTTAGACTCGAAGGATAGGTAAGGTTTAGACTCGAAGGTAAGTGTTTAGGCCCGAAAGCTCAAGTAACACGCACTTATTGCTTAACTTTTGCTCAAAACACATTTTCTCCTAATCCTAATTGATCGGAAAAGATGAGACCTTGAAAGGTCAAGATTGGAAATAGAGATCGGACCGAAGGGGGTCACGATTAAGGATTTGACCATGAAAGGTCGAGTCGGGAAATCGGAGATCGGACCGAGGAGGTCTCGATTAAAGATTAACCATGAAAGGTCGGGATAAGAAAATCAAAAATCGGACCGAAGAGGTCTCGATTAGGGTTTGACCGTGAAAGGTCGGGATAAGGAAAACGGAGATCGGACCGAAAAGATCTCGATTAGGGATTTGACCATGAAAGGTCGGGATGAGGAAATCGGAGATCGGACCGAAAAGGTCTCGATTAGGGTTTGACCGTGAAAGGTCGGAATAGAAAATCGGAAATCGGACCGAGGAGGTCTCGATTGGGGATTTGACCGTGAAGGGTCGAGATAGAAAATCGGAAATCGGACCGAGGAGGTCTTGATTAGGGATTTGACCGCGAAAGGTCTGAATAGAAAATCGGAAATCGGACCGAGGAGGTCCCGATTAGGGATATCAGAGATAGGAAAATGCAATTATGATTACATTAATTGTTCAAATTTACTTAAAACAATGTCTTTTATTTATTTCTATTTGGTTGGAAAAGGGGGTTTGCCCTTCTTTTTCGCAACTACTCTAGATCCTGGATCAGTGGGTTCCGTCACTACGTCTATAAGCCCCTCGTATTCCACCTGTATTTCGACCTCCCAGGGTGGACAGCCCCGGGCGAGGGTCCTATAGGGCACGCGGATCCCACCGACCGAGAGTAAAGAACGCTCCTATCGGGTCTAGCGGGTCATAGGACCTTTCAACGCACGAGCGATGCGGATTATAGTCAAGGCAATACCGGGAAAGTCTCGTCTCTCTGCCTTGACGGATTTTTGACAGAGTTTCGCTTGAGCGAATGACGTTTTTTTTTGACTTTCGGTAATGTCCGAGAATATAATGGGCATGGGTCGGGCGGCAAAAGCCGGATGACGCAGTGTCACATTGAACTTTGTTGCATACACGGTGCGTGAGTCGGAATCGAAAGTCAATGCCGGTCAAGATCTTGCCAATTTTTCCTTGTCGGAATTTTGGCAGAGCTTCGCTTGAGCGAAAGATCTTTTGATTTTTGGCAAAGACTCGGTCTTGACTCTTACGCATTCCGTGCGGGTCAAGGTCAATAGTCAATGTCGGAGTCAAGATCCCACCGATTTTTCCTTGTCGGAATTTCGCTTGGGCGAAAATCTTGGCTTCCGTTTATGAGCTAAGGCTTGACCTTTACGTGGGTATGCAACTGGGCTATATGACACGGACTAGACCAAAAACCAACCAAAAGTCACGGTTTTTTGAAACGTGTGACACGGGTTTGTGCATTAGTCGACATTTGTTGCCATGGGGAGGTTGGGATGATTCCGTGCGCGCCGGGAGCATCGTAAGGTGTCCGTGGCTGCAGTGGAACCACCCTCGGGTTTGAAGGACGTGCGTGCAAAAGTGTACGGGATATATCGGGTGCGCGTAGTGTGCGGTCTCCTAAAAATGTTCCTTTTGAGTTAAAACGAGAGATTTTCATAAATGTGTTTTAAAGGAATGATTTTCGGGACGGGGAGAATGCAACACATAAGCACGTAAATTTTAAGGGCCCCGAGTCGGTCGTGGAGGCTGAATAGCCCCAAGCTGCTAGGACTGCCAGATTAACCATGATTTTTCCTGGTGGAATTGCCACTGAGGTCGTATGGTCAGAATCCTATGAGGATTAGCCGTACGACTGCATGGATCAATTTTCCAGGTTCCACTCCTTTTGCTTTTTTCCTCGGGTTATTTCCCGTTTCAAAGTATGCACAGATTCCAAGATGCAAATGATGCAATGCATGGTAAAAGAAAGCAAACACGATTAATGAGATCGGCGATGGGAGTCTAACCCGCTCAAAGGGAAAAGCTTTTTGTACTTTTTTCAAAATTATATATTTTTTTTTTTCGAAAAGGGGATACTGGTACGTGGGATTGTTAAACCACCTTGTTATCCCAAGCCCCGGGTTAGGGAGCGATACAGGAAGGGTAAGTGGGGTCCACCTATATACCAAGTATCGACTTTTGTTTTGAAAATAAAGCTTTTCTCCTTTGGGATGATCCCCAGCGGAGTCGCCAAACTGTGAATGTGTGCCCAAAATTTTTGTTTATTGGAATTCACGCGAGTTTGAAGACATCCGAGTTATTTGAAAAACGGAGTCGCCACGCCATTTTGATTACCTCAAAACTTTGAAAAAAAGGTTGTATGGGTTCGGAGGTTAAGTTACCCCTTGGGAAGAACGTTTGGCGTTCACCCAAAGTGCCTTGCCGGAGCAAGTCTCCCGAGATTTCATTAATCGTGCTTGCTTGCGTGCTTTCTTGTGTGCATGTGTTTGAAAATAAGGGGGGAATGTCCCAAGTTGTCTTCCGGACGTACAAACCATTTGTTGGTTGTCGCTCGGGATTCCTTGGAATTTATGTATTTGGGATTATGATCCCGTCCTCATCTTATGACTTATGATCATCGCATTTTAAACCTCGGGACCCTTGGGACTTGCGAGATCGAGAGAATGACTCTCTTTTGGGTCAAAGATGAGGTTCTTTAGGAAGGAATGTCCTTAGCCCATCAATCCTACGCTTTAAGACGGTCGAGCTCGTATAGAGGCTTCATACTCATTCTTAAGCGATAATTGGAGATATAGGGTTCAAGGTTATCCTTTTCCTAAAGAAATCATGAACCTTTAATGGAAGGAACGATGCAAAGATGAGAACTTTTACACCGGTCCATTCCAAGGTTGGGGAAAAGGGGAAATGCATGTAAAAATGATATTTTAGCAAAAAGATGGCATTTTGGTTTGAAAATGATGCATTTGATTGCAAATGGATGTTTTTTATGTAAAGAAATGATCTTTGTGCAAAGAGTGCATCTTTTATGTGAAAAGGGATTTAAAATGGAAAAGGAATGATTTTAATGCATGAAAAATGGGATTTAGGTGTAAAGGATGCATCTTTATGTATGAGAATGATATTTTAATGAAAAGATGACATAGTATGTACATAGATACTATCTAAATTGCAGATAGACATCAGGTTATAGCTTAAAGGGGGTTAACATCAGATTACAGCTTGAAACTGTGAAGCTTCTGAAAACTGGCTACTTATGTCGCACGACATGGGCTGCCTATGTCGCGTGACATAACTAGCCATTTTGCGAGAGGCTTTACAACTGAGATTTGCGAGAGGTAACAAGGCACCAAAATGGTCAAGTTACTTCACAAACAAATCTCATAGAGCATGTTTATCAATAATGAACACTTCAAGAGGGTGTGGATATGAGGGATCCACACTCATCTTGAGTGTTCATGCAAAAACCAAGTCATAACGAAGATTTTATATGAAATGTAATGAAATAAAATGTGGATCTGGGTAATATGAAGCTAAAGCATGCAACTTTAATCAGAATACTATATTATCAATGCATGTAACACATAGATTTCATATTCAAAGGAAAATAGAGAGTGGAAAAGGGGTAGAAACTTCGTTACCCTTGAAGATCCACAACTCCTATATCAAGTTAGATATAGGAGCCTTTCTAGCGTCCTCCTCAGGACCGAGTTCAGCCTTGGATCCTTGGGAACTCCTTGATTTCTTGATGTATGTGGGAAGTGTGTGTGTGGGAAGTGTGTGTGGGATGGATTTGGGAGGATTAGGTTGATTTGAGGGGTATGTGAGGAGAGAGGAGGCTTACGGAGCGTATTCCACATAGAGGGGGACCGAGGGTGGAAGAGGTGTGTCTAAAATGAGAGGTGAAGGCCTCTATTTATAAGTACACTGCATGGGCTTGTTATGTCGCACGACATAACAAGCCATGTACCGTATTCCTTACGGAAACATGCAAGGTGGCATGGTTCTAGAACTTTTCCCCGTCGGTTATGTCGCACGACATAAGTAGCCACTTACGGATTCTTCTAGAAACATGCAAGGTGGCAACCTTCTAGAACTCTTCTGGCCGGTTATGTCGCACGACATAAGTAGCCAAATCCGGATTTTTCTAGAAACATGCAAGGTGGCAGTCTTCTAGAAGGGTTTTGGGATTTAAGAAAAACGTGTTTCTTAATCACCAAGCATTTCCTTCAGCCCTTAAAAGGCTTGGAACAGTTCCGGAATTGTTCCGGAACTTTAGGAAAATCCGGGGAATTACCAGAAAAATTATCGGAATTGCCGGGAAAATTAACCGGAAGGCATGAGCCAGATTTGGGTACTTACAACTACTCTTCATCTCTCTTTTATGTTTTGATGAAAGCATATCAGTTTCGTCATGTTTCGTTAAGTTTCTAACTAACCTCGTTAGTTTTGGACCTAACTGACTAACGGAACAACTGAAGAGGACAAAATAGTCATCAGACTAGTTATCTCGCACGAGATATCATATCTCGCGCGAGATATCCCTCGGCTTGAGGATGTGCGAGAAATCACTCTCCTTCTCCCGTTTCAAACTCTCTTTTTGGATAAAACCTTATCAATTCGGGTATCCAATCAGAACTGAGTTCTGGAACCTTCCTAGGAGATTTTACCTCTCCACCTTCACCTCTCCAACCTCCTATAAATACTGGATGACTTTCAGTGTTTCGGGGGGTCGACAATTCTGATCCTTGATCAAGAAAACACACAATACACACAAATTTGTTGGTTTCTTTCCACGAAAGACTCCTTCAAATCACTCACAAACAACTCCTAAATTCGTCCTTCAACCACGTTGATTGACGAACATCGAAGCCCGAATCAAAGGACCAAGGCGAAGCTCCGTCCGCATCAAGATCCAAATCAAGGATCGAGGCGAAGCTCTGTCCGTATCAAGTTTCAACTCTAAACTTGAGTCGAAACTCTGTCCGCATCCCTCCTCAAAAAGGTAATCATCCTTTAAACTTTCGTTTCTCTTCTCAACCTCTCTATTGATTTTAGAGTAGTGTAATCCCATCAAAAGGATTAGCCTAGAGTCCCTTCAGTCAATGAAGGCGATCTCGAAGCATACAATCCGACATTCCTAATCAAGAAATTGATTAGGGTTTATTTGTTCTTCTTTAATTATTTTATTAAAAAGATTGAAAACCTCTCTTTTCTTTAGCAAGACCGATCTCCGGATTGGGTGAAATGGATGCCTTCTAAACCTACCCATTTCATAACCTAAGCCCCGAACTCAAATCTCTTTCAAAATGGTTTTCCTATGTTTCCAAACGAATAATATAGGTGGCGACTCAAAAAGATGAAAAGATGAAATTTTCTCACAACGCTACACCTGTACACACACAAATGCAACCTGTATAAAATAACTAGGCTTCGTAAATGTATACAACACAATGTCAAGACAACATAACCAATAACACAAAAAAGATTGTAGCATATCCAAAGCTCAATGTTTACATTACATGCATCAATTATAAGTAGCAAAATGTCATTGTAGTAAAGTGATTGGTGCCCCAAGATAAGCAAGACCGATGGAGAGGTATCTTGAGTATCCATGACAGTTCCCAAAACCTACAACACCATACAAGCAGAAAAGAGAAGGTAATTAAGATGGACATCTATAATACAACACAGGTTGGTCATAACCGCCTCTTAGCCGGAGTATAAGTGATGACTGAGATTGAATCTTAAGCTTTTAATCCTATGGCCTAAATTCCTTCCCCTCCAATGATCTCTTCTCCCTCTCTCCATCAAACACCAGTAGACGACCACTTTCCCTTGCCAGTGCCATAACTACTTTTTCGTTTGTCAGTCAGCGGCGGCGACGCCACCCACACCCACCGCCGTCGGCGAGTAGCTTTAGACTACCTTAAATTCCCCTGTTTCCAACGATGGAGGATTACTTGAACCTGTTCGTGGAGGAGACGATATTCTACAATCGTTTAGTCCTGGGGAGTCTGTTGCCGGAAAGAATGTGGGTAAATCATCCGAGGTTCATACAGGGTTGGCTCCGAATCTACATTACGGCGATGTTTCTTTACTTCGCCTGTGGATGGATTTGGTGCTTATACATTTATGCTTTCAAGCGTAACGTTTATATCCCCAAAGGTAGTTCATAATTTACGTTTGATTTGATAATTTTGTGGGTTAGAATTAAAATAATGGAATTGGTTATGAAGATGTTCGTGTTTCTATTGAATTTTGCCCAAATTGTTTAGGGTTTTGGGAATTTTAAAAAGATTTATGTTATCGATTCATGTATCCATGTTTGACTTTTTCAATGTATAGATATGTCTTGCTCAGATTGGTTTAGAGCTCCGTAATTATGGTAGATTTCATACGCTTAATTTGTGTTCTATTTTTTTCTTTACTTTTTTGGTTCATTAAATTCAGATGGGTTTTATTCAAATCTGAATGATAAACTCTGTTTGTACTAGATGGGTGTTTCTGTACCCTAGATTTGTTTTGATCCGGTGTAGAATTACTTTTGCAATAGATTGGTGTTTCTGTATACTAGATTTGTCTTGATCTGATTTTGTCACAAGGGATATCCAGATCACAGTTTGATTAGAGTGAGAAGAAGGATAATTATACTATTTCAATTTCTGATACGAGAAACAAGAATAAAGAAAAAAGGAATGATTGATCATCTTACTTTAAACATATCTGAATAGCAAAATCTGATGGCTGAATCGAACCAGTTAGTTGGTTCGTGAGCCTGGTTGAGCTGCAATAAGTGTATTGCTAATGCACTTGTGTTAGGAGATTTTTGGTTGATAATTGGAATGCAAAGAATTTTCACTGCAAATTAAATGATTACTTCTAGGAATAGAAATGAATTTATATTATTTGATTACAGAAGCGGATTGAAGCGGGCACATGATTTGTATAACCCTCGATTTAAGCTATTTATGAGTAAGTTGTATTAAATTTAATACATGATTTAGTTTTTTTTTCTTTCTGTTAAAGCTATATATTTTTATTTATTATCTATTGTTCAAATCTATAGTTCTTCTCTCCCTTTCACCTTCTCTCTTCATCCCGTCTTCCACTGAGGCATTTGTTCATGGCAAGGACAATCCAAACAGCAAGGAAAAGTGCCGGCCAACGAGCACCGCTACCTGATAAGATCCCACGTGATGAATTTATAAAGAAATCTAAAGAAGCTAAGGATCATGAGTACGCTTACTTACGTGAACAACACAAAAGAATCCTCCTCGAGACTAGAGTCGCAGAATTACGGTCTGGAATGGAAGAATTGCAAGATCGACTGCAGGAAGCTATAGCAAGATATAATCAGTCCCAAACCGCATTAGGTGTAGCTTTGAGTCGAATCCATGAGATAGACTGCGGAGACCCATGCTAATGATCTAGGCAGAGTCGAGCCTATGGAGGCCGTTGGGAATGAGAATGAGGAGGATCCCGAGGAGGATCCAGAAGAAGAACCTGAGGAGGACCAAAATGATGATTTCGAAGAGGATCTTGAAGAATGAGAATGAGTAGTCAAGTTGTAGGGAGGAAGGTTTAGTTTAGTTTATTTTAGTTTAGTTTAGTTTAGTTTGGTTTAGTTTAGTTTAGTTCAATTTAATTTAGTTGGTTTTTTATGTACTCCCCACAAATTTCATGTTTGTTTTATTTACTTTCTGTAAATATGTTTGTTTGGATCTGTTCTATTGGTATTTATTTGTTATCTCTAAATATTTTGGTTTGGATTTGTTCGTGATTGCGTACTATCCCTCTTCCCATCTACTTAGATACATAGATGGAACATGTCACATTTTGAGAATTTGTATTGATTCTTTTCTCTTTTTCATTTTTTTCTAATTTCACCTATTTCTTCTTTTAACCCCAACACCATTTTCTTAATTTATTTTTTATTTAAATTGACCCAGATCATTTTGGGACTAGGACTTTGTTGCTGTTGTTGTTATAGTTGGAAATTTTGATATTTTTTAGTTTTTAGTAGTTAGTTGAACTTTTATTTTTTCTTTTTGCTCTGGAGGTTTTTGGTTGTAAGTGTTGACTTCCATTGGTTTCTTACAGGCACTGGTAACACCATCATGTTCAATAGCATAAAATGCTTGGGTTGAAGGAGACGTATAAAACCAAGCGAGTGGGAATTTCGATACAATGCAATGATAAACATATTGAAAGAAGTATGTTGGGGATCCAATGGGTTGATTTGTAAATTTGCTAAAATATCATATCGTTGCATTATCTTTTTTTTTACTTCACTAATTTTTTATACTGACCCGTGCCATTGGCACGGGCACACGAATACTAGTAATATTACAATCTGGAAATGAATTAACCATAACTACACTTTCAAAAATACAAGGGTCTCGTAACTTGGAAGAAAATGATCATCCCCAATGCAAACTGATGTGTCCCAATATTATTTCGTATAGAATAAATTTTATTTTATTTTTATGAAACGCCACAAGTAAAGTGTTTGGTGCGTAACTAATCATATTTGACATTTCAGCAGGACAAACTTTTTGGGATGATTTATTTGTGCAAGTGCAAACTAGTATTACTCTGCTTAGATATAGTGTTATTAGATTTATAGGATTGAGAAAACATACCACTGCCTATCTATTACTGTCATTTTCATGCTGTTGCATATAATTACGTTTCAAATCTTCTATCATTTGGTATTGATCTTAAGTTGCTTTTGAAATTCCTCTGCACGCCTTGCATAATCATTTTGCATGAATTACACCGTCTCCTCAAGTTCAGCAACACGGGCTACAGAAGCACTTTGAGAAGTTGAGGCTTTACCAAACACCCTAGTTTTGGTAAGACATTGTCCCATACAGCGCACTCTCCCATGGTCATCATTTCTTATAAGATTTGTGAATATCTGCTCTCGCTTGCTTGGAGAGTTTTGTTCCTCCTCTGGTAGTTCTTCAATCGCATCATTGAGCGTTAACTGTAACAAAAAACAACATGTTCAATATAATTGTTTTAACTTTAATTAATATTATGAAAATGAAGTTAGAAATGGAAAAAGTATTCTATACAAGAACAAAACTGAAACAGAAAAGGTTGAAACTTTAACTTACGATCATACGAGAGGTAGTTTCGTCTGCAGCCTGACCACCTTTGTCCGTGCGCATAGCTATGAACATGCTTACTCGATCAGTGGGTAATCCCTCGTCTTCTCTCTACCATTTATAATAGAATCATTTGACAAAAAAATATTTATATACGATACAAAAAGAAGCATTAATTGACAACTTAGAACTAAATTGAACGATGACAAACCTCTTTTCGGAGTGTGCAATGCGACTTTTTTCCAGTCCTGTTAAGACACTCTTGCTTTGATCGATTCACTTGGTTTATTTGAGATAATTCCTAAAAAAAGATAAGATAATATTAGTATTAATTTGAAACATATAAGACATTCACGATAATAGATTGAGATTAATTTGAAATATACCTGAGCCTTTTCTGAACTCCAAATATGCACAAGTTCAACCCATTGATTCAAATCAACACACGCATCAGGTTTATGAGCCAATCGCTCCTCGTCGGATGCATACATATTATATGCACATCTCACCTGACATTTCCATATTACAAAGTCATAATCATAAATGTGAGTAAAATTGCATAGTAAGCAAATGAGATCTAAACAAATACATATTACAAGTAAATAAAATTAAATGCATTTGCATACTTATTATATGCTTGTCTCACCTGATATTTCCAATCTCTCAATTGTTTATTGAGAGCTATATACATAATTGGCTCATACTCGGGAGGCGTATTGGTATTGTGGGAACCCCAACTCGGAACCTTAGCTCGTGCCCCGAGCGGGAAGGTCCCAAACTAACTTCAAACCAACTAAACTTTTTAAAATATTTTACTTCACTTGTAAAGAAAACCAACTTCCAAATTTTCATTAAAAACTAACTCAAACATCTCCACGCGGAGGAAAGTTATAACATACTTTGAAACGAATAAAACAACCTGTTTAATTACAAACCAACTACAATTATAAAGTTTTCCAAAAGTAGTTCAACATACAAATTGTTTTTCCCCAAAAGAGTAATACTTCAAAAATACTCCCAACCACCACCTAATCATATACATACCCTGACAAATCCCAAAAGCAAGAAGTCCAAACTCTTTCCCCGGCCTCACTGGTTCAGGTCACCTGTGTCAGCACGATCTAAAACAGTAAAGGGAAAAGGGGTGAGAATAAATCTCAATAAGCTATTATGAATGCAACAAGATGCCAAATAAGGTACACACATAACATGTTTACACATAACACATTAGTAAAGCGGTAAACACCTTATGTTACTTCCTTTTACCTTTTTCGCCTGAACCATAAGTCGTACAATGTGGGAGTAAAACTACCCTCTTTCTGTGAATGCATATTCCCCAGAACCAATCTTACAACCGAGATAGTTATTGTCATAACTCATCTCCTGTGAACTGCTTAGGCATATTCACACAGAACCATCCATACAATCGAGATAGTTATAGTCATAACTCATCTCCCCGCGAAGCTAGCAGGCATATTCACCAGAATCAACCCTCCAAACAACCGAGATAGTTATTGTCATAACCCATCTCCTGTGAACTGCTTAGGCATATTCACCAGAATCAACCCTCCAAACATCAACTAATATAACCACTATCAAGCACATAACAGATACTTGAAATATAAATCTACACTGGGGATAACCATGTAAGAACATGATAAATAAATCCACAATTGGAATAATAATGAAACAACATGGTATTAATACACATGTTCAAACTAGTACAAGAGTGTAACATATATTTCTTACACTATTCAAACCAACCACAATGAATATGAAAGCAAGTAAGGCCACCATGTATCATAAACAAGTCCTACATATTTATTACACAACATTCAATAACCTTTATAAAGGTTCAAGATCGAATTTCCAAGTTTGAACAACTTTGTTTAAGCTACGAATCAAGCTTGTCAACCATTTTCCGAACAATATTTAAACTACTTCCACAATTCCATTTTGACCAAGGAAGATACCGTTATATAGCTAAAGTGTTCTACTTCAATTGTAGTTAAAGAAGGTTCAGTTATATCCTAGGTAGATTAGGTTTACAAGGCTTGAAAAATGCTTCAGAGGTTGCAGGGCAGGGCACGACTCGTGCCCCTTTGACACCCACCAGAATTAGTCGTCCATAATAGGGCACGACTTAGACAAATCTGCAAGGGACGACTCGTGCCGGCCACGGGCGCGAGTCGTGCCTCACCTGCAGTCGAAATCAGCTGCAAACATCAGCAACCAAACTTCCAAGTGACCCAAACCAATTTCCTCTGTTCTTGAAGTGCCAAACCAGCTACCAAACATCAGTAAAACATACCAAAACCATTCTAGACTCATTTTAATACAATTATAATGTACCCATATCATTTTATAACCTTTCAAGTATAATAATTTTACTTAACCTTTACATGCAACTCAACTATAACACTCATTACACTACCAAATTCCATTTTACTAGCTTTCTTTCATTTTAACAACAACAAATTAGTTCCTATAACCTTCCATGAACAACAACACTATACTTAGGTCAATTACTACCTTTTCAACTCCAAGAAATTGTTCCAATTTACCAAACAACAATTATAACACCCCAATATCAATATAATACCTTCCATGAACAAGATTTGAAAGAAAATCATAATAACTTATCAAAATAGTGCGAAATGAAATATTTATTTGACAGGCTCTACGCGTTCCCCTCGTTACCACGAACAAGAATACGCGAACGGATTTAAAAACGAAAAAGTAATGAACTTGCTAGAATTTTTGGAAGGAGTCAAGGGTTTGGTTTTCATGAAGGTTTTGGGTGAAGAAATGATACTGATCAAATAAAGAAGAAGCTTTTCTATTTAAACAAGGATAACCATTAAAGACTTCCATCTAAGCTCCTCTAAGAATTAGTTGCTACAATTAACTACTTTAACTTCAAACATTTACACATAAGCACCTCCACCACTTTTCCAACTTTATTATTTAACTTCAATTATTATAATTACACTACACACTTTTCATATTTATTCCACTTTGACAATAAATCATTAAAATTAATTTATTCCACTTTGAATGAATTCAAGAACAACTTCTTGATGATTGCTAGATCTAAACCTTGAAGAATATTGAGAGTATTTAATTATGAATTTTGCTTGAAAAATTTCGGCTGACCTTTTAGGTCTGACAGAACCCTTGTATTTATACTACAATAGTAGGAATACCTCTCCTAATCGTATTAGGAGAGACAGGCTGTCAAACCGCGTACTGGCCTATTATGTCGCGCGGTATATTAAGCCATTGGCTTAATATGTCGCGCGGTATATATATAGCCAGATACAGAAACTCTCAACTATTCTTCCTCCGGTTTAACCAATTCATTCTAGTTGTGTGTGACCCAATAGGATTACATTATGTTGGCAATGAGTTCGATCATATCGAACCTCATAAGACATAAGCGGACTCTAGCAAGCCATTATGTCTACCCAAATAATGCAACGTAAGAGTTCACGTTTCCAATGGTGTACTTCCATTTATCCCTTTGTCTCACGATGTTATATTGAACACAAGTCATGGTCCTTGTCAACTTGTTATTGTTCAATGCTTTCTCGATTCTTGAGTATAATGATAATTCCAATCAAATTGGGGTACGGCCATACACTTTCATCATTATCACTCATCGAGGGGCCCAAGCATAACATCTCTCTTCCGAGGGACAAATTCCTTCTTGACTTATCATCCTTCCCATCATGAATCCGATCATGCCAATGATAGTCTTTATAGATATCGTGTTAAGATATCGTTTGACTAAAATCAAACATGACTTTCATCATATGTAAGGTTACGATAATCTTAGGTCTAGGAAATAAATGAAGTAACCGTATGAGATTTAAGTATGACATTTGACCATGACATAAATCTCATGCGGGTCATGTCCGATCCACTTGTTCTCTAACAAGTACCCATAATTTCAATGTGCATCTCTTATGCATATAATCATCACATGATTATCCATTGACAATTATACTAATTATTCTCTTAATAATCAGGGACGGAGATTATTACAATAAATATGCAAACTATATAATAATCAAATAATAAACATAAACGATAAAGATGATACATAACGGTTTTCAGTTAAACATAACTAAAGCCTAGGGCATTACACCAACAGTCTCCCACTTGCACTAGGCTCCATTTATGTATCGAATACTCATGGATCTAACATGCCCATCATGCTTCTGCCTATGCGAGTGTCTTTGTAAGTGAATCCCTTATGTCATCATCGGTTGATACTTTGTATATTTTATATCTTAACGTCTTCTCATTCTTTATGAATTCCTCGAAGAACGTCTAAGTGAGTGTTTGGATCACCGTTGTGATTTTGGTTCCATTGTTTGCACAAATGACACCATAATTATCACAACAAAGTTCCACGGATTAGTGATACTTGGAAAAACACTTGAAGTGTTTCCAAAACACTAAATGAACTTTTGATCCAAACTGCCTCTTTCAGCTACATCATATGTTGCTAAAATATGGCCTTAGTAGTAGAATCGGCTACAATTTCTGCTTGGAACTCTTCCAATCAAAATTGCACCTCTAATAAGCACAAACACAAATCCTAATTGCGATTTTAAATAACTTTGTCAGTTTGGAAGCTAGCATCTTTGTAACCCTTACAACAAGATTAACTTCCAATCTTTCAAATCCCAAGAACGTATCCTTAGTTCTTCTTAAGTACTTAGGATCATCTTGACTGCCATCCATTGGTTCTCAACAGGATCAGATTGGTATCGACTCATCATGCTTATAGCATACGAGACGTCGAGTCTGGTACAAATCATGGCATACATGACAGATCCAAGTGCCGCAGCATATGGAACTTCATTCATTCCCTTTTTGCTCATCAGTTGTCATAAGACATGAATATTGCTAAGAGAAATACCATGACCCATTGACAAGCTACTCTTCTTAGAATCTTCTAATAATCTTGTCAATGTGAACACTTTGACTCAAACCAATTTATCCTTCTAGATCCATCTCTATAGATCTTGATGCCAAGGATGTAAGCGGCTTCACCCATATCTTTCTTTGAGAAACCTTTCCTTGACCAAGACTTAACAGTCTTAAGTGTCGGAACTTGTTTTTCCAATGAGTAAGATATCATTGTAATAAACAATAGAAATAATACCATGCTCCCACTAAATTTCATGCATACACAAGATTCATCTTCGTACTTGATAAAGTCAAACTCTTTGACCAATTCATCAAAACAAAGATTCCAATTCCTTGAAGCTTGCTTCAATCCATCTCATGGATCCTTGCAACATGCATACTTTATTAGAGTTTCTTGGATCGACAAACTATTCGGGTTGTGTACTTTACACATCCTTAATAATCTTTCCATTTAAAGAAAGTCGTTTGACATCCATTTGTCATATCACATAGTCACAATATGCGATAATGGCAATTTGAAATTCTAACAGACTTCGACATTGTAACTGGCGAAAAAGGTTTCAACATAGTCAATACTATGAATTAACCTAAATCCCTTTGCTACAATCCTTAGTCATGAAAGTATACACCTGCACATCCATGTCGGTCTTTGAAGACCTACTTGCACCCTTTAGTTTTTACACTTTTAGATAGCCCAATCAAGTTCCAAACTTGATTGTTAAACATGGATTGTAATTTGGATTCCATGGTTCCTAACCATTTATCCAAATTAGGAGAGGACATCGCTTCTTGATAGCAAGTAGGATCGTCATTCTCAATGACTTCCACTTCATCACTTTCCGCAACGAGAAATCACTATTTCTTGAGTTCGGATCGTAACCTATCCATTCTACGATGGAATTGTGCATCTTGAACCGGTTTCACAACTCCTTTGTGAACTTGGTTCTGTCTCTACTCTTGGTTCCATATTATTTTCGGGTTCTTGAACTTCTTTCAAGATTAATTTTACTCCCACTAGATTCTTTATTGAGAAACTATTTCTCAAGAAACAAATCGTGTAGAGCAACAAACATTTTGTTCTCTTTGTGATTGTAAAATCAATATCCGAAAATAACCTTGTCAGATTTGGTGCTAACTTATAAGATACAAGTCTCTTTACATAAGATTCGCAACCCCAAATCTTCATGAAAGACAAACTAAGTTTTCTTCCATACCACATCTCATGTGGGGCCTTAGGAACCGATTTAGTAGGGACTCGATTCAGTGTAATCGCATCATTTCTAATGCATATCCTCAAAAGGAAATAGGAAATAGGAAAGTCTGATTGACACATCATCGAACGAACCATGTCCTACAAGGTTCAATTCCTCCTTTCAGACACACCATACAATGTGGTGTTAGGTGGAGTCAACTTTGAAACGATTTCATAGTTTTGAGATGATTGTCAAATTCTTGGCTCAAATATTCATTACCTCGATCTAATCGAAGTACTTAACAGTTTTACCAAGTTATTTTGTACTTCATCTTTGAAATGTTCGAAACATCTCAAACGATTCACCTTTGGACTTCATCAGATAGACATAGTCATATCTAGATAAGTCTTTAGTGAAATGTGATGAAATACCGAAATCTTCCCCTAGCAATGCTTCTTAATGGTCCACATACATCTCATGTATAATGACCAATAAGTCACTAGCCCTCCCACTACTTTAGTGTAGGGTGGTTTGGTCGATAATCTCAATAAATAAGATCCACATTCCTCAAATGATTAATGGTCATATGAGTCTAAAAATCCATGTTAATGGAGTTTAGATATATGTTTCTTATTTATTTGACCAAGCCGGCAATGCCATATAAACGCTTTGTTCACATTGTTCGGTTTAGATTTCCCATTTATATCATAGATATCTTCAATATTATTTTGTTTCTCATCATCAAGGATATGAAGACCATTTAATGACATATGCATTACAATAAGGCATATTATTAAATAAATATAAAACTTCTTATTGAAAATAAGAAAATTATATCCTTCATCATCCATTTAAGAAACGGAAATAATACTCCTACTCAAATTCAGAACGTAGTCATACTTGTTCAAAATAAGTACTACTTCTCAAGGCAAAGTGACTTCATAAGTCCCTTATGGCTAATGTTGCAACTCTTGCTCCATTCCCATGCATAGGTTTAATTTACCTTATTTGAGTAACTTTCTATTCTTGCACATTTAAACAAATGTGGGATCCAATCCGGTATCATATACCCAAGAACAAGAAGTCGAAAGGAAAATATCTATCATATAGATATTTGAAGTAGCAGCAATCATATTGCCCTTCTTCACCTTTTAGGCCTTCCTAATAAGCCTTGCAACTTTGTTTCCAATGACAATCTTATTGCAATGATAGCAAAATGCATCCTTTTGAGACACTTTGGGTTTAGCCTCTTCGGCTTTGACAACTTTTGTCCTAGGTTTGGCAACCTTTGCTTTACCTACTTTTTCCTTCCTTTATGAACCCTTTTATTGTGTAAACCATTAACACAATTTGCGGATTGCTCCTTCTTTCATCATATGAATAAAGAGCCTTCACCACAACATATATATCTTTTGCCTAGCTTGCACTTGGAACATTTCCCATTTGCGTTATGCTAGAACAAAAGATTAGTTATCATGTGCCCAAGGTTCTTCATAAGAGCCTTCAACCATGGTGGCAAATACAAGGCAAGCAATATTGTCAGAATCATCACTATGTTTCTAATGTTGCTTCCTTATTTGCCCTTTGCAACATTTGCAATGGGTTCAGTAGGAACGGATTTGTCAAGAACATACACATTATGTATTGTTCCTTTCGAACTTTGTCCTTCATAAGGACGAATCGCAATTATCATTATGTAATGCTATTTCTACAACAAAATATACAAATTATATGAACACATATCAATATCAACACAATTATCATTTAAGAGCAAATAATGTATTTTACAAATACTCCCACTAAATCATACACCTTCCAATGCTATTAAGCATAATATGCATTTAATGGGCTAAGATCCAACTTTAATTTAATCTCAAGTACGCTATGGCGCACCGCTCAAGATTAAACTAATTAGGTAGAAAAACATCAATCATATCGTATATGACTCTTAGGACTAAGATCCATCTTTAATTTGATCTCAAGTACGCTATGGCGCACCGCTCAAGATCAAACTAATTAGGTAGAAAACATCAATCATATCATATATGACTCTTAGGATCTTTTATGAGATTTATTTAAGACATCATATGTCTAAGCATATTTTAATCTCATCTTATGCCTTGGGTCCAAAACCATTTTGATAACCCAATTAAGTTCATCCATTTTAAACGTATAGGAACCACCATTTCCTCATCTTGCTCGCAAACGGAATAGAATCAAAGCACCTTGCTATGGCAAGCCCACCCAAAACTATCCGAGTGGTCTCAAGTGTTTAAATCATGGATTGGCATAAAGAACTTAAAAGTTAAATGAAGGTTCTTTAAGGTAGATTATAAGCATATCAGCAAAGATAGTCATAATCATGCACCAGGTAAGTTCCCAGGAAGATAGGTGAGCCACAAGGACTACTTAAGTACCAACTCTTCCTTAGACAGAACTCTCCTAGTCATGCACAATTAGAAATCAACTCTGATTTTGGCAACATAATCACTACCTTTTATAAACAATTAGTTTCCTTTTAAAATTTCGCGTAATTATGACTTGTTTCCATAAACAATCATAAAATCCAAAATTTACAATGTCTAAATCTAAACATATTAGGAAACTATAATGCAATGTTTCAACTAAACATTTTAGGAAATCACAATTCAATGTTTCAACTAAACATCTAATAAAATTCTTAACATTTAAGAACAATTAATTCATGCATTGCAATAATTATTAAAATCATATTTTAATCAATTAATCATGCATATCAATGAATCAATCTAGCATGGACTTATAAACTCAATTTTATAACATCCAGATTTTCATATACATTGCAATAATTATTAAAATCATATTTTAATCAATTAATCATGTATATCAATGAATCAATCTATCGCGGACTTATAAACTCAATTTTATAACATCCAGATTTTCATATCAACATATCAGATTGTAAACACAATCACGAGAATAGCGTAAAAATTGAACAAGCGATTACGCCCAGTTTTGGCTTATTATGTCGCGCGGACATGACATATCACGACAGGCTTGATATGTCGCGCGACCTAACAGGCCAGTTAACCTGAATTCCACATGGCTCAATATGTCGCGCGACCAAAGTAGCCATGTAACAGGATTTCCAGATTCGAACCAATACAGATTACATGTAATTAAATCACGTAAAACATCCCTTTTACAGATTTAATTCAGCATATTCCGAAAACGATTTTCACATTGTTTCACATAAACAATTAAAAAATTCTATCGCATACAACACATGCAATAAGCATATAAACAATTTATATCTTAAATCTAGCATGTTAATTCAAACTTAACCATACGAACGGGGCTCGATACCACCGTTGGGTTTTACGGGTCCATGCGCAGCGGAATTAAGCATTAATACATAAAACCCAATAAGCCCTAGGATCCGTTCTATACAATTAATTTGAATACCTATGAGATAGAATTAAACCAACCTTGAAACGCTTTCCGGTCTTGAGCTATCGAACGATTTGATTATGTGATATCGAATCACAAACTTCTTTCTTCAACTTGCTTGAACTCTAGGCCTTGATCGATGAACGAGCGAAGACCCTTTCGGTATCCACACCTTTGAATGAATTCAAGAACAACTTCTTGATGATTGCTAGATCTAAACCTTGAAGAATATTGAGAGTATTGAATTATGAATTTTGCTTGAAAAATGTCGGCTGACCTTTTAGGTCTCGACAAAAAACCTCAGTATTTATACTACAATAGTAGGAATACCTCTCCTAATCGTATTAGGAGAGACAGTGTCAAACCGCGTACGGCCTATTATGTCGCGCGGTATATTAAGCCATTGGCTTAATATGTCGCGCAAAGATATATATAGCCGTATACGTAAACTCTCAACTATTCTTCCTCGGGTTTAACCAATTCATTCTAGTTGTGTGTGACCCAATAGGATTACATTATGTTGGCAATGAGTTCGATCATATCGAACCTCATAAGACATAAGCGGACTCTAGCAAGCCATTATGTCTACCCAAATAATGCAACGTAAGAGTTCACGTTTCCAATGGTGTACTTCCATTTATCCCTTTGTCTCACGATGTTATATTGAACACAAGTCATGGTCCTTGTCCACTTGTTATTGTTCAATGCTTTCTCGATTCTTGAGTATAATGATAATTCCAATCAAATTGGGGTACGGCCATACACTTTCATCATTATCACTCATCGAGGGGCCCAAGCATAACATCTCTCTTCCGAGGGACAAATTCCTTCTTGACTTATCATCCTTCCCATCATGAATCCGATCATGCCAATGATAGTCTTTATAGATATCGTGTTAAGATATCGTTTGACTAAAATCAAACATGACTTTCATCATATGTAAGGTTACGATAATCTTAGGTCTAGGAAATAAATGAAGTAACCGTATGAGATTTAAGTATGACATTTGACCATGACATAAATCTCATGCGGGTCATGTCCAGTCACTTGTTCTCTAACAAGTACCCATAATTTCAATGTGCATCTCTTATGCATATAATCATCACATGATTATCCATTGACAATTATACTAATTATTCTCTTAATAATCAGGGACGGAGATTATTACAATAAATATGCAAACTATATAATAATCAAATAATAAACATAAACGATAAAGATGATACATAACGGTTTTCAGTTAAACATAACTAAAGCCTAGGGCATTACACCAACACTTTCCATATGTGATCTAGAACTGCACGTTCCATCTCATGCCATTCTTTAGTTAATGGGAAATGTTCCCCATTTCTCACAAAATATCCGAGCTGAGTAGCTAGTTTTGCACTTTCCCCACCACAGGATTGTCCAAATTCATTAAATATTACATTTAGTTTTTCTTTACCCCATTTCTTCGTTGATTTTGCCAACCCTCTACATTTCCTTGATGAGGCCTCACCTATTTACTTCCTTGGCGGCATATCTGACAAAAAAATATAAGAAACATGAAAATACATATTACAAAGTCATAATCATAAATGTGAGCAAAATTGCATAGTAAGCAAATAAGATCTAAACAAATACATATTACAATTAACAATATTAATAATCAGCCATACAAAAATAACAAGTTTGATTGAAACATGAAACATAAGTAATAACATTGTCTTAGTAATAGTAAGCAAATAAGATCTAAACAAATACTACTCAAACTAATCATCATCATTATCGGCCATATCAACATCATCATTATCGGCCATATCAACATCAGCATCATTGATACTAGTAGTTTCAATCTCGACCCCATCAACTCCCTCTCTCACCCACGATGCTTCGTCGTTAGTAACATTTTCATCCAGATCTTGTGAGCAAAATGGTACCAATTGTGGAATCGAATCTGAAACTTGTTTATCATCATTTGAATATATGTCAAAACTATCTCTTGGTGTAATCCTCATCACAACTTTCCAATCACTTTCGATAGGATCTTTAACATACCAAACTTGCTCAGCTTGAGATGCTAATATGAATGGTTCATCACCAACTCGATTATCCTTATACAACTTGTGATTGAAGTTTACAAGAGTAAATTTTTGCTCATCTTCCATCTTGCCTGTCCGGTTATCAATCCAATCACATTTAAACAATACAAATCTTATTGAGTTGCTATAACGAATTTCAAGGATCTCAATCAACTCCCCATAGAAGTTAACATCCCCTACAATGGGATTATTATCCTTTCGGCTTGCAAAACTTGTCACACTTGCATTTAGCATGACTCCACTATTTTGGGTTTTCCTCCGTCTATCGACATCCTTCACTCGAAATCGAAAATCATTAATTATGTAAGACTTAAACCGCCTCACATCCATATGAGGATCCAATGCAAGACTTTTAATTCTTTTGGGCACTGCATCTTTCGTCATGCATACCTTTTATAAAAAACAAAATTTAATAAGAAAATATTTAAAACAATAAAGAAAGTATCATATGAAAGTGGTTTCATACTTGCATAATCCTTAAACCAGCTAACAAACTTATCATTATGTTCTTTCTCTATAAGATGTCGTTGATTACGAGGTAGTGTCTCCCTCAAATGTGCACGATGCATTCTGAGCATATTGGAAATATGAATTAAGTATTAATTTAAAATATAAAAGATATAAGGAATGTAAGCCTCAAGTAAGGAATCACTTACTCTAGGTATTGTTCAACATCTTCAGTATTTAAAAGCACATATCTATGCGCTTTTACTCGTGTGATGTAATCAAGGGTAATTACCTCTTCTTTTACTAAAAGGCGGCCCAACTCGTCACCTTCATCATCATTTCTTTTAGGACGATTGGACTTTGTCTCAATGTCATCCAAATATTGTGTACAAAAAGTCATGCATTCTTCAGCCACAATTGCCTTAGCTATGGAGGCCTCGGGGTGGGCTCGATTTCGAACATATAATTTTAATGTAAGTAGAAAACTAAAAATATATTTACTTATGCTAAACCAGATGTAAAAATGATTTTAACTTTTTTCAAAGTAAATTTAATATGGATGTACCTCTCTATCGGATACATCCAACGAAATTGTATTGGGCCTGCTAGCAAGGCCTCCTCGGCTAAATGCACCGACAAGTGCTCCATAACATCAAAGAAAGCTGGTGGGAATATTTTCTCAAGAGCGCATAGTGTGACAGCCATCCGATATTGTATCTTTTCGAGATCAGCAAGTGTATTCACCTTTGATGATAATTGCCTAAAGAAATTTGGCAACTTAATGATGGCTTTTACAGCAGAAGTAGGCAATGCTTTTCGAACAGCTAAAGGGAGTAGTTGTTGGAGCAAAATATGACTATCATGGCTCTTAAGACCCCAAATAGCTCATTCTTCTAGATGTATACAACGAGATATGTTTGATGAGTAGCCATCAGGGACTTTGACTCCCTTTAGAACTTTCAAGAATGTGTCTTTATGCTTCTTACTCATTGTGAACTGAGTCGGAGGCATAATTTCTTTGCGAGATGGAAGCACTTGTAGATGCAATGGTTTTCGAATGTTCATCTCTTTTAGGTCTCTTCTTGATTTCACATTATCTTTTGATTTCTCCGCAGTACCTAACAGAGTATGTAGCACATTATCACACACATTTTTTTCAATGTGTATAACATCAAGATTATGATAAACATGATTATTTGCCCAATATGACAACTCAAAGAAGATACTCCTCTTTTTCCAATTGTGAAAAACTTAGGAACCTTTCTCTTCTCCAACTTGGCTTGTTGCTTCTCACCCTCTTCTCTTTTCCTCTTTTTAATAACATCTTCTATTTTATACTATGTTTTCATATTTTCAACTTGTTTAAGCAATTTTGTTCCAAACAATAACTTGGGCTTATCTCTCACTTCATGAGTACCATCAAAAGAGCTTTTATCCTTACGAAAAGCATGACTCCTAGGCAAGAAGCGTCGATGACCAATATAACAATACTTGCCACCATGTTCCAACCATCGTGCTTGAGGTCTCACATTGCAACAAGGGCAAGCATATTCACCTTTAGTGCTCCATCCAGACAACATTGCATATGCAGGAAAGTCATTTATTGTCCATAATAGTGAAGCTCGTAAAGTGAACAACTCGTTCCTTGATCCATCATAAGTTGATATACCATCTTCCCACAATTCCTTCAACTCATCAATTAACGGTTGGAGATACACATCAATCTTGTTGCCCGGCCCTTTTGGGCCTTGAGTAAGTACTGACAAGAAGAAATATGGTTGTTTCATGCATAAACAAGGTGAAAGATTGTATGGCATAAGCACAACCGGCCAAGTACTGTGAGATATAGTCATTGTTCTGAAAGGATTAAATCCGTCAGGTGCTAATCCCAATCTAATATTGCGAATTTCGCTTGAAAATAATGGATAACGTTCATCAAATCCCTTCCACGCACGAGAGTCTGTAGGATGCCTCAGCACACCATCGTCTATTCTTTTCTCGGCATGCCATCTCATGAGTGTCGCGGTCTTAGATGACCAATACAACTTTTGCAACCTTGGCTTTAAGGGAAAATACCATACTTTCTTCATCGCTACCTGCTTGGAAAGTTTATTCTTGCTACTTGTTTCCGCACCTTCACCGCTACCCCCTTCTTCTTGTTGCTTATATCTAGAGGCTCCATAAATTTTACATTTAGTAAGTTTTTCAGTTTCATTTCGAAACAACATACAATTATTAATGCACGCGTCCCATGTTTTATAACTGAAATCCAAATTTGCAGTCATCTTGTACGCCTCACGATAGGAATTTGGCACTTTTGCTGACTGAGGCAATGCCCTAATGAAAATCTTTAATAAAGAAGTAAATTCCTTATCGGTCACTCGATAATTAGCCTTCCAGTGCATAAGCTCTACAATAAATGAGAGTACTGTAAACTTATCACACCCTTCCCACAAGACTTGATCAAAATCTCTCAAAAGTCTAAGAATTCCCAAAATGGAAAGTTTTTATCATTATTCCCTCCACTCTTTCTCTCTTCTACATTATTGTAATACTCACAACATCATTATAATTTACTATTTCCTCCACTAATTCTCTCTCCATTTTACTATTACACTCACAACATTTACTATTTTCTTAATTCCCGTGCCATTTGAAACTTTCTTAGGGACGGAGGGAGTACGGCGGATGCGTGTCATCCGCCGTAAATAAGTGCCGTAAATAGCCAACTTTCTTGTAGTGTAAAGGGGAGAACAATAGAGGGGGCGTGTGTTAAAAGGATTGTCGGTCAGCCTTCCGTTAATCAACTTTAACGTCATCCATAAAAAAAATTATACTCCCTCAGTCCCATTATTTACTTCACCATTTTGGTTTCGGCACGCAAATTAAGAAAGTGGATGGGAAGAAAAAATGTTGTGAGTGTAATTTGAAAATAGGAGAGAGAAATTTGAAAATAGGAGAGAGAATGAGTGTAGGGAATAGTAAATTATAATGGTGTTGTGAGTATTAAAATAATGTAGGAGAGAGAATGAGTGGAGGGAATAGTAAAGATTCATTTGCCAAAAAAGAAAAGAAGAAGCTTTCAATGGGACATCCAAAATGGCAAAAAGTGAAGTTATCAATGAAACGGAGGGAATATGTTGTATTAATTGAAAATAATTGTCAAAATACGTTAAACAATGCCTGAACTAGTTACTACGTTTCATTAATTTTAGAACTAAGTACACTGCATAGTCAAGTAATTTTCCCTATTACCAAAACAAAATGATGTTAGCAAAACAAAAGTTAATGCAATAAAAAGTGGATTATTTTATTAATATGTTCTTTTTAAAATACATTCTTATTTGACAATTCAAATACATGGAATAAATTTTATGGTATACTTATTTATATATTATCAAATTACAATATATATATATATATATATATATATATATATATATATATATATATATATATATATATATATATATATATATATATATATATTATTGTTAATTATAAAAAGAATTATTTACCGTGTGATTACTTTCCTTGAGAATACCAAACAATTTTCACAAAATCTAGGGAGAAACGCGTTTCTCCATAAGTTATGGAGAAACGGGTCCCGACATGTCGCGCGACAATGAGCTAGATAGCCAGAAACCTATGAAAGTGATATCCAGAAACCTTCAAATGAATATCCAGAAACCTTCAAAATGTTTCGGATATACATTTGAAGGTTTCTTCGGATATCCGCAAACATTCAAATAGCAATTTCGGATATGCCCTAACACATTTCGGATATGCACCTAACAGCTTTTCGGATATGCACCTAACAGCTTTCGGATATACATTTCACATCCTTCTCGCTATCAAATACAAAGCTTCTGGATATCAATCGCAAAGCTTCAAGTTATCAATGCAAAGCTTCCGGATATCCGAAGCTTTTTGGTCTTGACCTTGGGTTTTTTTTTTCTGGTTATCAAATGTAAAGCTTCTGGCTATGAAAAACACGTTTCTCCATAGTTATGGAGAAACGCGTTTCTCAGCAGACGCACTCAACAATTTTATATTCAAAATTAATGATATGAAAATAGATTACACCTAATGTAAAGTGTGATACACACACACACATATTAATGTTCTGAAAATTACACCTGATTTAAATCAATTAATAAATAATCGATCGAAAACACATTGATAGTTAAATACGAATCGCGTATAAAACCTTGAAAATAACGTACAAATTTAATACAAAATATTTTCAAAGTTAGGGTGAAAAATACGATATAAAAATGTTGGAAATGGGTAACGAAAGTTAAGTTTGACTTGTCGTTGACCTAATTTTCTAACGGAAGTTCGTTAACTTCCAACGGAACTCGTTATTTGTTAACGAAGTAAGTTACAAAATGTATTCTACATTTATGAATCTCATTTATTGTCTCAAAACCATTTTCGGGTGAATGAGAAATTAATGACAAAAGATTTGTAACTTAACGAGAGTTGTTTAAAGGGTTTTTGATGTGGTTTGATGTGCTCGGCCGAGCAGAGTCCTTGACTCGGCCGAGCAGAGCATAGCAAATTGGTCAAGTCTCTGGACAAGCTTGCTCGGCCGAGGCATATGCCTTCCTCGGCCGAGCAGTGTGATTGACACGGCCGTGCGAGTTCCTTGACTCGGCCGTGCAGCTTGGCCCTCGGCCGAGCGAGTCCCTTGACTCGGCCGAGCAGTTCCTTAACAGGTGCCAATTCAAAAGAAAAGTTGTGACTTTTCAAGGGAAAAGCCACAAATCCCTTAACTCTCCTTATATACTTTTCCTCCGAATTTCAATTCATACACACAGTCATTTGAGCCTCTCTACCTACATTTGAGATAGATTAACCAAGCATAATCATTTCATCTTGTTGCATCAAATTCCTTCAAGTCCAAAGTTCCAAACTTTCTATTGTTCGTTAGAATTGTTAATTTGGCGTGCTCCTATTAACAATTAGAAGTCGTTTCATCTCACGAGAAGTTTGTCATCAACCGTAAGCACCTGTGCGGGACAAATACTTCTTACGAAAATTGTGTTAAACACAAGACTCGACTATTTGTGATTTGTTTTTTAATTTCCGTTATATTTCCCGTTATCTTTCTCATCTCTCTTTGTTATTTCCTTAAGAAGCCTAACATAAAATCCCTACAAAAAATACGAAAATGATAAAAATTCTTCTAAACGTTGGTATGGGTATAATATGAATATCGATAAATATACGGACGTAAAAATACGTTATATTTTATGTAGATAAAAATTCTTCTAAACGTTGGTATGGGTATAATATGTAGATAAACTAACTTTTTTATTAAGTTTTAGTGTTTAATACATTAATATATTCACATATAAATACAAAATATTATTAATTTTATCTTGTTACATACTCCCTCCGTTCCGTTGATAACTTCACCATTTTAAGCTTGTCACGCAAATTAAGGAAAAAGGATAGTGGAGAAAGTGTTGTGAGTATAAAAGTAAAATAGGAGAGAGAATGAGTGGAGGGAATAGTAAATTTGAAAAATGTCGTGAGTGTAAAAGTAAAGTAGGAGAGAGAATTAGTGGGTGGAATAGTAAAGATTCTTTGCCATTTTAGGAAAGGTGAAGCATTTAACGGGACACCCGTTTTGACAAAAAGTGAAGCTATCAATGAGACAGAAGGAGTATATTTCTTAAAAATAGGCTCAAAAGATAATTATTAACTATTATTAACTTTAATTAATTTTGGAAATTATTAATATATAAATTAAATATTTAAAACGATAAAATTATTTTAAAATTTTGTATAAGTTGGAGTTTAATACGTGGAGTATAATACATTTAATATTCTTTTACGTGTACTATATGGTTTGACTCAATATACAAGTATTTTTAATAAATTTGATTGATGTACGAAACAAATGTTTTTTTAATAATTCGTATGTACGTATATCATACGCATATTAAATGAAAAGAAACTACTCCCTCCGTCCCGGCCGAAGCGTCACTTTTTACCCAAAATGGCGTCCCGTTTATAGCGTCACCCTTTCCTAAAAAGGAAACTTTTATTAATATTTTATTATCCCATCCACTATGAGTAGGTCCGCTGAGAAACGCGTTTCTCCATAACTATGGAGAAACGCGTTTTTAATAGCCAGAAGCTATACGTTTGATAACCAGAAGAAAATTTCTGGATATCAGTCTCAAAGGGTTCTGGATATCCGAAGCTTTGGAACGGATATCCGAAGCCTTTGGGCGGATATCCGAGAAAAATAGATTTGAAGTCAAATCCAAGGCCAAGACCACAAATTGCTTATTGAAGGTTTACGGATATCCGAAAACCTTCAAATGTATATCCGAAACCATCAAATGAATATCCGTAAACATATTAGAAGCCAAATCCAAGGCCAAGACCAGAAAATGCTTATTGAAGGTTTCTGGATATCCAGAAACCTTCAATGTATATCCAGAAACCATCAATGAATATCCGTAAACATTTTGAAAGTTTCGGATATCATTTTGAAGGTTTCGGATATCACTTTCATAAGCTTCTTGATATCCTTTCAAAGGGTTCGATATCCAACCTTGAGACTGATATCCAGAAGTAACCATGAGACAAGGTCATGGCCAATACAAAAAGTTTCTGGATATCCTTTCAATAGCTTCTGGATACCCGTAACCCGTTTCTCCATAACTTATGGAGAAACGTTTCTCCCTAGATTTTACGTCCACTATTCCCTTCACTAATTCTCTCTCCTCTACACTCACAACACTTTTAAAATTCACTATTTCCTCCACTAATTCTCTTTCCTATTTTTAAATTACACTCACAACATTTTTACTTCCCACACTTTTTCTTAATTTGCGCGCCACCCCTAAAAGGGTGACGCTTCTACCGGGACGGAGGGAGTATATAGTTGATACAATATGATAGAATTGTAGCACTCTTTCACAATGCTTTTGTCATGTTGAGTTTTATCTATTTTTATGATATTAGAATTGAATTTCTACCATTAATTACTTTATTTTTTTTGAAAGCAAAATCCACGTAGAGAAAGACCTCATCTGGATTCCATGCGAGAAAAATGGTTCTTTCATCTGGATAAGCTTAAGTGGAAACACCATAGGGACAACAAATTTTATAGGAATTCTAACATGTTTTCACAAACACTAACATTAACAATATTCTTGCCTACCCTGCACTAACAATAATTTCGGAATATATAGACACACACACACACACATATATTTCTAATCTGCAGCATCTTCTTTGATATAAATAATAAGTTTGACAAGTTAATTGCGATACTTAGGCTACATTTGTTTCGCGTAAAATAACTTTCGAAAAGTGATTTTTCGTAAAATGTTTTTCGGAAAATAATTTTTCGTAAAATGTTTTTCGAAAAATGAAATATTTTCTGAAAAATGACATAAACATGTTTTCGACTTTTTGGCAAGAAAAATATTTTCATTTGTTTAATAAATTAAAGGAGAATATTTTTCAATAAAAACACAATTTGATATAAGTTAAAATAGATAGGGTGGGGTGGGGTGGGGTAATGGAAGTGGGGTGGTAGGGTATGAGGTGGGGATTAGTAGGGGTGGGGTGAGGTGGGTGGGTGTGGGGTAGGGTGGTGGGGGAAATGTAAAGGGTAATATGATGGTAGGCTAGGGTGATGATAGGGTAGGGTGTGGGGATGGGGTAGGTGTGAGCTAGGGTGGGTAGCCGAGAGTGTGCGGGGAGGGGGGGGAGAGGGTAGGGTAGGTAGCCGAGAGTAGGGGAGTGGGGTTGGGTGGGGGAGTTGTTAAAAATAAATTAATTTAATTATGAGTAAAAAAAAATTGACGTGGCAGGGGGGTTAGTGGTGGTGGTGGGGTGGTGAGGGTTGTTAAAAAATAATTTTAAGATGAATAAAAAAATTGCTTGGGAGTGGGGGAGTTGTTAAAATATAATTTTAAAATGAATAAAAAAAATATTATTTGACCTTGAGGTGGTGGTGGGAGTGGGAGTTGTTAAAAATGATTAATTTTTTTGTCCCAATCGGGGGGGGGGGGGGTTGTAAAAGATAATTTTAATATAAATAATTTTTTTATAAGGGGATGGGGTAGGGGGTGGTTGATGTTGGGTGGGTAATGTGGGCGTTTATATGGAAAGTTATGTGTGTGAGAGAGAGAGAGAGAGAGAGAGAGAGAGAGAGAGAGAGAGAGAGAGAGAGAGAGAGAGAGAGAGAGAGAGAGAGAGAGAGAGAGAGAGAGAATGTTACCATTTTTCGAAATATGTTTTACTTAGAAAAAATTCGTAAGTCATTTTATTTAGAAAAGTGAAAAAAATATTTTTCGAAAAACATTTCTCCACTTTCCTGTGCTTACCAAATATCGAAAAATGAAAAAAACGTTTTTCGAAAAATATTTCACCAAACAAACGGAGCCTTATTATAAAATGAAGAGAGTACAATATATTAAATGCCCTTATTTTGTAATTTCCTACCATGTTTCCATTTATATTATCTATTAATTATTTTTATTTTGCAATATTTTTGTTCATAATAAACTTTGGAAATGAGGTGGGTAGTTTAGGTGTTAAAAAAGTTATGTGATGGCTTCCTTGAAATATCAAAGCTTGTGGGGTTGTTATGTTCCTTTCTTTAAAATTCAATCAACACACATTTTGACTAATACTCCCTCCGCCCATAGCTACGTCTTTAGTTTGGCTTTTTGTCGTAATTAATGTCTATTCTACGAGAAATTGATATATTATAATTAAATTTTAAAACTTTTAATTGTTAGTATTGTTAGTAATAAATCAATAACAACTTTTAAAATTTTATCAAAATGTTCTAATTTCTCGTAGTTGTATGGTCAAATGTCATGCCAAAATCAAACTAGGCACGTAGGTATGGGACGGAGGGAGTAAAGACATACTATGAATCATACATAGAAGGATATTGAGGATGAAACTGAATGAAGCGCACATTACATATGTTTTATTTAAAAACATAAATATAAACTGAATTTTATTTTTTTGATTTCTTGGATATTTATAATTTTTATTCATGCATTATTATGATTTTTTTACTTCTTTTGTAGTGAGTGACTATTGGAAAAAACAACATTAGTATATTTCAAGTGGTGGTATAAAAAGCTTTCCCCCACTGTCCTCTACACACACTTTATGGGACTATAAATTGACACCCAACTCCTTCACTTATCCTTCATGTTCAATTCAACCTTCTCTCATCTCCAACAATACCATTTCCATTGACTTTTTGACCCTTTCTCCTATCAATTCTAGCCATGTCAACAGTAGTGTGTCAAGGCTTTCTTGATCCTCATCTTTTAGAGACAACAACAATGAGGCTCAAAGTTGTCACTCCCAAGTTTGATACTAATGATCTTACCAAGGAGTATGTTAATCTTAATAATGATGCCTTGAATGATAATTGGAATTTCCTTGGAGCCTTCAATTCCTCCTCACCCCAAACACCACCCAAAAAGGCAATGAAATCAGAATCTTTGATTATACAACCTTTGGATTATAAGCAATCCTCAATCTTGAGGCTTAGTGAAAGAAGCTTGGAATTGTGTACTGAGAGTTTGGGGTGTGAGACAGGTAGTTTTACTAGTGAAAGTAGCATTTTGTCACTCTCTTTGAGTACTAATGGAAATTCAACTCCAAGGGGGGAACGGAAATCCATTTCCGTTCCTCCATTGGAATCAAGAAAGTCAACCTGCCGTAGCTTTCCTCCCCCTTTGACAACGATAAGTGGGGCAAACTCTCTACAAGTTAAGCCACACCGTGAAGGGGGAAGATTGATCATTCAAGCAATGGAGGCTCCGTCAATGCAAAGTTATTTTCTAACCGAAAGAAGCGAAGGCCGCCTTAGGTTAAGCTTTTGGGAAAATGTTGACTACAACTTTGACTCGAATGTATCTTCAGACGAAGAATGTGAAGAATCCTACCATGAAGATGAAGTTGTCCACGTCAAAAATGACATGGTTGATGATGAAAGGTTAGAGAAGGAGTTAAATCAGATCGAAGAAGGAATTGACTACGATGAGTACACAAAGAAGATTAGGGATATGGATGTAAATAGTCGCGATGTTGAGGTGGGAATGGGAATGGAGAAGTTTCAAAGGGCAACAATGGTAAGGAGTAGGTGCAATGAAGATGAACATGGAGATAAAGGACTAATGTGTAATTGGGAAGCTTTTTGGGTGGCTACTTCCTAAAATTTGAATTTGTATTAACGTAACCCTATTTTTCATTTTTTTTAATCTATTTTTTTTTTTGTCATTTTTACCCTTTTCCATCCCTATTTCTTCTCGATTCCATATATTTTTTAGTTAAGGTTGCTGGTTATTACCGTTAAGTTAACATGGCTGTTCTTTCACTCAGTCAATTAACTTGTTCTTTCACTCAGTCAATTAACTTGTATGATTGGGCTGATAATCTACTCGTACTAATTTATTTTTACTTTTTTTGAGTAATATTACCGCACCAACTACACATCGTAATTTTTTTTTCTCTTTTTGACAATGGTGGTAAATTTGTTAAACTTTTTGAGGAATATTTTTACGTGTTTATATTATGATAAAGAGTTGATCTTATAAAAAAATTAATTTTTTTAAGATTAATAAAAAATCATTTTTACACGGGAGAGTGACCGGAAAGTTCTAAAAAAGTTTCATAATGCCTGAAAAGTTCCTTCACCATGTTATATTATAGATGCAGTATTATATTCACATATAAGTGAATATAATAATATTGCATGCAGTATTATATATAAGAATTTTCAGGTCATTTCAATTTAATGAGGAACTTGAGGGGAAGTGATTTGTTCAAAAAGAAACTTTCTGGTCAAATTCACTTTTTACGCTGACACCTAATAATACATGCACTATTACTCTTATTCACTGTCATTTTTTTATACTAACATTAGCAATTTTTTTACATTACACTTACACTCTTTTATACTGTCACTTAATAGTACATACCCTGACACTCTTTATACTGACATTTTTTTACACTAACATTGACATTTTTTCACATAACACTGACACTTTTTTACACTGCCACTTAATAATAAATGCACCGACACTCTTTACACTGACATTTTTTTGCACGAACACTGACACTTTTTTACATTGGCACTTAATAATACATGCACTAGCATTTTGTTACAATACATATTTTTAAACTGTCACCGACAATCTTTACACTGATATTTTTTTTACACTAACACTGACACTAGCAAGAAAAACAAAACACTTTTTTTAGCTTACAAAAAAATGCGTTTTTTGTAAGATTTTGGCCATAATAAATTTAGTTTTGTATTTAAAAATATCAAGGTTTTAAAAAGCGTTAGACGGATGCTAGGCGGTGGAGTCGGGCCTAGCGTCTAGGCGGGGACTAGTCGGGATTAGTCGGGATTCGTCGGGACCTAGGCGGGGCTTAGAACTAGGCGTTGGAGAGGGGCCTAACGCCTAGGCGCCCTTAGGCGGAGTCTTTTAGAACACTGAAAAATATAATTCGTAATATTTATTTTGAGAAAAAATACAACATTTATTGAAGAAAAACTGTTCATCAGCGAATTGTCCGAAACGGAGTCCCAAAAGTAATGCCTTTATTTTAGGGTTTTCTTGTAGTGGATCAAACCTTACACCAAAAAAATAAACACAACTCTCATTTTTCAGAAAACATTGTTTGACTGTAGAATGTTATGCTTGAAAAATGAGCTTTCTGAGTCATTATTATTATTATTATTATAAAAAATGAGTCAATTAGGGTTTAAGATTTTGGAAAGTTGGATAAAAGAAGAATTATAAATTAATGAAGAGCTAAGGACCCAAAGACCCAATTTCCAAACCAATAACCCATTTGAGATGAAAATTTCAAATAAACTCACAGCTAACGGAGGGAGACGGATGTTAAATTTCTAAAATTTCTCCGTAATATCAATACCCACAGCTACCGCTTTGCTATCTCCCCAATTTCCCTCCCCTCAATTCGTTGAATTTAGGGTTTCGATTTGATCGAAATCTTGATTAAATTTGAAATGGGTTTCACAGTGACAAGCCTAGATTTCTTAGGCTCCGTTTGTTTGGGCGTAAAATATTTTTCGGAAAATATTTTTCGAAAAATAACTCGTTTTACGCCGTTTGGTTAGCCCCCGAAAAATGTTTTTCGAAAAATAACTCGTTTTCCGCTGTTTGATTGTTTTCCGAAAAATGGAGAAAACGTTTTCCGGAAAACATTTTACGTCCTTCCTAATCATTGGTGTTCAAAGTGAGAGTGAGACGGATAAGATATGACATATAATGAATAATGAATATATTAATCATTGGTGTTCAAAGTGAGAGTGAGACGGATATTCCTAAGTAAAACGACTTACTGACCTTGTCCTAAGTAAAACATTTTTCGAAAAATGGTGTCTCTCATGTACAACTCATATTTCACAAGGTACAACATAATAATAATAATAATTAAAAAAAATAAAATAAATCACCACTACCCTTACCCCTGCTACCCCACCCCACCCCCCACCCCATTTTTTTTTTTGTAACCGCCCCACCCACCCCCTCCCAATTTTTTTTTTTTTTTTAAAAAAAAACTTTGGGGAGGGGGGGTGGGGTAGGCAGGGGGTGGGTGGGGCGGTTATAAAAAAAATAAAAATTTTTGGGGGGTGGGGGGGTGGGGTTGGGGGTGGGGGGGTGGAGGGGTGGGGTAGGCAAGGGGTGGATGGGGCGGTTACAAAAAAAAAATTGGGGGGTTGGGGTAGGCGGGGGTGGGTGAGACGGTTGCAAAAATTTTTTTTTGGGGGGTGGGTGGGGTGGGGGTGGGGTGGGCAGGGGGTGGGTGGGGCGGTTACAAAAAAAAAAAAAAATTGGGGGGGGGGGGGTGGGGCGGTTACAAAAAAAATAAAAATTTAATAAAACATTTTACGCCCTTCCGAAAAATATTTTTCTTACCAAACACCCGAAAACATTTTACACCCTTCCTCCGTAAAATATTTTACGCTCTACCTCCGTAAAACATTTTAAAGGAAAACATTTTACAGAAAAACATTTTTTGGAAAACGTTTTACGCTCTACCTCCGTAAAACATTTTACAGGAAAACATTTTACAGAAAAACATTTTCCGGAAAACGTTTTCCGAAAAATGTTTTACGTCGAAACAAACGGAGCCTTAGTTGTTGGTATAATTGCAAGTCTTTCAGCCAGGATCTGCTTCAACAAAGGCCCCTCTGCTAATCTGTAAGAACATTGACTTTTTGCAAAGAAATCGTTGATTTTTTTTCTATATTTTTGTATGGGTTAATAGTCTGTTGTTTGTGATGATTAAGATGTTCTGTTTGTATTGCGAATCGGGTTGTGAATATATTGAATCACTGATCATTGATTAAAATTAGCTAGAATTTCATTGATTTGAACTCATTTTCTGTTGTAAAAGCTTACTGGGTTTTGTTTTTGTTTAATGATTATGAATGGTCCTATAGCAACTGATATAGGACCTGGAAACATCAAATACACAGCTAAAAAATCTTTAAATGGTCCTATAACAAGTGCTATAGGACTTGGCAACATCATATACAAAGCTTTAAGACCTTTTAATGGTCCTATAGCAAGTGATATAGGACCTGCTCTATTATGCATTTCATTGTATGTCCACTTGTTTTGCCTATGATTTTATAAAGAGACAAGTTTTTTTGGCTCCTGGTTGAGTTGAGGAGAAATTTTGACAAGTTGATTAAAAGTTTGTATATGATGGTGCCAGGTCCTATACCAACTGCTATAGGACCATTCAAATTTCTTTTTTTAATTGAATGAAGTCTGATACCTGGTGTTTGATTTCACATATAATAATTGATTCATTTCTTTCAATTTCAGTTTGATCATGTCAGGGCACTGTACAAACGACTAGAGGAGACTCAAAAGGACGTGGCAAATTTCATAGATTTTAAACGCGGAAACATTTCACAACAACGATATGATAGTTTGGATTGTGGAATAATCGTCCTAATGAAAGCAGAGGAGATGTTTGATAAAGGAGTAATTAGCAAGACATATGAAGACGATGCTGTCTCGACGTATAGGGGGAAAATGATACATGACATTTTAGCAAGTCCACATTGTCCTCATCATTCATAAATTAAACATCTTAGTTTCTTTTTTGATGAAATGATAAAAATTGGTTGTTGTTGAACAGTTCACTTGTATATTTGTTAAATGTTGGTTAAATATATTCCAAATATTTTTAAGGTCTCATAGTGGGTTTTTTGTTTGTGGTAGACGAAAAAGTAGAGGTCTTTTACTTGTTGGTATAGAAAAAATCAATTAATCAAAATTCTGAAATTAAAAGTTCTGATTGGTTTGTTTACCTGGAAACATAATATACACAACTATAAGACCTTTGAATGGTCCTATAGCAAATGGTATATGACCTTTCAAAGGCATTATTGCTTTGTATATGATGTTGGAAGGTCCTATATCAATTGCTATAGGACCAATTAAAGGGTTAATAGATATATATATGATGTTGGCAGGTCCTATACCAATTAGTATAGGATCAATTAAAGGGCTAATAGCTATGTATATGAAGTTGGCAGGTCCTATACCAATTGTTATAGGACCAATTAAAGGGCTTATAGAGTTGTGTATGATGTTCACAGGTCCTATACCAATTACTATAGGACCAATTAGAGGCCTGCTACTACATGAATAAGCCTGTTACAGTTCCTTCATGACCTTCCTTTCAAAGGCATTATTGCTTTGTATATGATGTTGGGAGGTCCTATACCAATTGCTATATGACCAATTAAAGGGCTAATAGATATGTATATGATGTTGGCAGATCCTATACCAATTAGTATAGGACCAATTAAAGGGCTAATAGCTATGTATATGAAGTTGTTAGGTCCTATACCAATTGCTATAGGACCAATTAAAGGGCTTATAGAGTTGTGTATGATGTTGGCAGGTCTTATACCAATTACTATAGGACCAATTAGAGGCATGTTACTACAGGAATAAGCCTGTTACAGTTCCTTCATGACCTTTCAAATACATATTCATCGCAAGCATGTATGATCCATGACCTTCCTTTGTCTACACATTCCAAGTATACCTTCTAGATGGATGGACACAACACATTTGCCCATGAATTTGAGTCTTGTTTACGTCGGCATATTCTTGTAATTTCAATGTATATAAAGTTTCGAAATAAAACGAAATGGAACTATTTTGTTTAATTTTCTAGCAAAATTATTTTGATACTTTTATCTTACTTTCATTTGATCTAACGGAGATTTATTGGCGGTCTCTTAGACAAGAACAACATAAGTACTAATCACATTCCCAGCAGAATGAGAACTCCCTCTTCTCCGAATTGCTTGATAAGCCCTAGTGATTGAAATAATATACTTGTATACAAAGTACATCCGAGTACGTACTTTCTCGCTACACAGGATATTTCTAAATTAGCCAAAAAAAAAAATTGCACTTGAGACTACTCAAAATCTGGGCCAAGCACATAACCATCAAATCAAACAGCTAGAATACAATGGAATGCAATCAGTAATTAATGAATAATTTTGGGCCAATCAAGAATTTCCATATTTCAGCTAATTGAGACGAAATCGTAAAGAATATCTATCATATTGTTTTGGTCAAATTTCGACAAGTGATTGTAAATAACCAAATATTTCAAGGAAAGAATTGGGTGCAATGGAATATAGATTTGTGTATGAGATAATCAACGAACAAAGGAATTTTGACGAGGAAAGCCCTTGAACAAATTGTTCGCCGGCATAAAACCTCGGGAGGATTTGGGACCTACCTTGACCAAAGTTTTACTATGATCAGTGAGTTACAAGCTCGGAAGTATGGAGAGAGATTACAAGAGTGTGAGTATGTGAATAATACATGTGTTTTTCATAATCTCCATACCCCTATTTATAATAAGGGTAAAATAAAAAGATAATAATCAAATCCCTAAAAACTAGGCATGATGGAGTTACTGAGGAGAAGATTTCGGGCATGACTGTTGATGGTGGTTGGTGAAGAGTCGTGGTTGAATTGGTCTTCTATGAGTGCACAAGTATCTCCTAAAAAATAGGAACCGCAAAACTGCTCCCAAGTTGGTCCGGCTTCAAGATGTTGATGAAGACGTTGAGCCAAGATGTCGGTCCAAGATGTAGACCAAGTTGTGGACCAAGTTGTGGACCAAGTTGTGGACCAAGTTGTGGAGATCAAGTTGTAGAGGTCAAGTTGTGGAGATCAGGATGCTGAGGCGTCTTGACATGTTGACCTGCTTAAGATGCCAACCATATACATATAGTGAAAAATCCGTCCCCAACAATTGCCCCCAAAATTAATTGAATCGGAGAAAACTTGGAGATTCAAGGAATTTTTAAACTGCTACTCCCCTCATCGGCATTAAGGAAGCGGTTGATTACGCCAAAGAGTTGTCCAACGCATTGAGAACTTATAAACGAAGCTTGATAGAAACCAAGATAAAGCTTTAAGTAACATCAGTTAAGGTGTTTGAAATTTGGTATGTTAGATGAGGGTTGGTCCTCAAAATTTTTATATTTGATTTGGCATGTCTTTGGATCGTGTGAGTCATGTTTGTGTTGACATGACTTACTTTTGTGTGTTGAACTTGATTTTCGGTGAAGATGTTAATCTTCACTCCTTAGTTTATTGGAAGATGATTTCATCTCTTTCGGGTGTTCATATAGGTAACATGATAATGTTACAACCAATAGTCACAACTTGAATAAGTGTGAAATCGTGCGCCCAGGCGAATGTGTCAAAACCTTAATTCGTTTGAAAAGATGTAAATCTTTTAACCATAAGTACCTTTGATCGAGGTAAATCGTTTGAAGAGATAGAACAAGTATCACTGGCCCGTCCCGGCGTGTCAACAAGTTCTATCCCTCTCCAACTAGAGTTTCAACATGTATCGGCCATGCCGGCGTATCAACATGTTGAACTTTTCTTCCTCGAGTTCAAACATGTATCGCCCGTCCCGGCGTGTCAACATGTTTGACACGCTCCAGCCTTAGGTCCCAACAAGTATCACCCGCATCGGCGTGTCAACATGTTGAGCCTACTCCGTTTGTTCAAGTTGTATACCTTGCAAAACAAATTCATGTTAGGATTCTCCGATGCTTAAGTCGCAAGAGTTTTTAGCATAACATAAGAATTGACAAACATAAATAAATGACTTGACAAAATTTAAATCATACCTGTTTTTGGAGTTTGCTTTTATGAAAAAATGACAACTTACGTGAAATACAACTTGAGGTACTTTTTGCTAATATTTTGACATGTTGAAGATAGGCGGTCATCTTTTCTTATTTTGTCAACCTCATTGTGGTTATTTTAGGACTATGAGCTTATCTTCTTCCGGTCGATGAATTTAACGGCTCTCGTCCGGACATCTTCAAGTCTCTTGCATGGAGTCATGACCAATTCATCATAATAAGGTGATCCCTTTTTCAAGCCCAATCTGAATGCCTCGGTGGCTGTGGACATGTTCAAGTTGGGGATATTCACTGCCTCTTTGTTGAACCTGTTCAAATAGTCCTTCAAGCTTTCGTCAGGTTGTTGCACCACCCTGTAGAGGTCACTAGTTAGTTTCTCAAAAGCTCTATTACATGAAAATTGATTCACAAACATATTGACCAATTGAAAATAAGATGATATAGAGTTTAGAGATAGGCCGGTTAGCCTTTTCAAAGCTGGTCCAGTCAAGGTGGAACCAAAGCCCCTACAAAGACAGGCTTCTTTGAAGATTGAAGGAATGCTGATAATGTCCATTAATTATTGGTATAGCAACACATGCTCTACTGGATCAGTGCTCCCATCGTACTTCTTCATGTGGGGCGGCACCAAATCTTCGGGATCTCCATATTGGCTATTCTTGGAACAAAGCGAGACTCATTGTAACAAGTTGGAGAAGCTTGATGAAATGGCAAAGCAACTCCAGGCAAGTTCATAAGCATCTCTTTGATCTGCTGTAACTCTCTAGCAACTTGGCTTTCTACAAAAGTGTTAGTGTAAAATTGAGAAGCAGAGTGATCAAATGCATTATAAAAACTCCCTATTTTTCTTAAAGACGGAGTGGCATAAGTGTAACAAGATGTTGGCACAGGTTGGCTGAATGGGAAGGTGTGACCATGTTGGGCAACTTGACTAGTTGTTACAGTTGTACTATCAGTCTGTACTGCACTCGTCATGGGGATGTCTCCAAGATTGCCCCCAGTACCTGCACTAAAAAGAGTTCTAGGAAATAATGGCGATAATGGAGTTACAACTTGAGGCTCAACTTGATTCCCTTTTCGCAGACTCTCAATTGCATTGAAAATCCTAGTATTGATATCCTGCTGAGCATTCATTCGCTTATTCAGTTCATTCAACATGGTTGTCATATTAGTCACGAAACCAAGATTGATTTCAGACGCGGTCATCTCTCGAGGTGCATCTTGCTGCCCCCCAGTCGCCCTGCCCCCAGCAGCGGAGGTTACTGAGGTTACCTGACCGAAAGTTGGATTGACCATTTTGATGTTCTAAACAAATCTAAAAAACCAAAGTTCCCACAGACGGCGCCAAATTGTTTTGGTCAAATTTCGACAAGTGATTGTAAATAACCAAATATTTCAAGGAAAGAATTGGGTGCAATGGAATATAGATTTGTGTATGAGATAATCAACGAACAAAGGAATTTTGACGAGGAAAGCCCTTGAACAAATTGTTCGCCGACATAAAACCTCGGGAGGATTTGGGACCTACCTTGACCAAAGTTTTACTATGATCAGTGAGTTACAAGCTCGGAAGTATGGAGAGAGATTACAAGAGTGTGAGTGTGTGAAAAATACATGTGTTTTTCATAATCTCCATACCCCTATTTATAATAAGGGTAAAATAAAAAGATAATAATCAAATCCCTAAAAACTAGGCATGATGGAGTTACTGAGGAGAAGATTTTGGGCATGACTGTTGATGGTGGTTGGTGAAGAGTCGTGGTTGAATTGGTCTTCTATGAGTGTGCAAGTATCTCCTAAAAAATAGGAACCGCAAAACTGCTCCCAAGTTGGTCCGACTTCAAGATGTTGATGAAGACGTTGAGCCAAGATGTCGGTCCAAGATGTGAACTCAACATGTAAAGTCAACTTGTAAAAAGTCAACTTGTGGATCAAGTTGTGGACCAAGTTGTGGACCAAGTTGTGGAGATCAAGTTGTAGAGGTCAAGTTGTGGAGATCAGGATGCTGAGGCGTCTTGACATGTTGACCTGCTTAAGATGCCAACCATATACATATAATGAAAAATCCGTCCCCAACACATATCATAGAAGTGATAGAACCACGAAGAACACAATTGTTATTTACCCATTTTTCAAAATCACAATACTAAACAAAAACCCATATATAGCACCCACATAATCAAAAGGTGAAGAGCAAGCGAGGCGTTTCTAGGGCAGAAAGGAAATCACATTTTGCCTGAGATTGAAACGAGCTTTTGATGCTGTCCAGTAATAACGATTGGGCCTGGCCCAAGTCTATTAGCGAGAGAGTAACCCGTGGGCACAAAAGTGGGATATGACCCAAGAAGGAGATAAGATTACAGGCGACCCAAAGAGGATCATAGGGAGGCGAGATAGGAAACATCCCGCTAATATCCTTAAGAAGGGGGGAAATCAAGATAGTAAATGGCGACATATTATGAGGAAGACCGACGATAAAGATTAAACGCGAGACATGATGGCAAGGCGAGACATGATAGTAAGTGACCTTATCCGGCGAGAGAGGGATCCCAGTTGACATTCACCAGAGGCGGCATATAAATATCTACCAAGTGGGACCCATTAGACGGTTATGCATTGGGATTGATGATCACGTGTTGGGGGTTTACTTTATAAAGGACCAATGATATGTTGACACGTGGCAGGAGGCATGAAATGTGAGGAGGTCACATGCATGGCACGAGGATGAGGGGTATAAATAAGATGGGAAAGCTTCATTTCAAGGTATATCCATTGATACACACACAATCACCTTCAATACTGTTTACCTTCTTTCCAAGCAAACACTTATCCTCACGCCGGAGGGGCTTACGCCGGAGCCGCCCCCGGCTTAGTTAACGTTTATTGTGTGCAGATCAGTCGGAGAAGAAGGAGCCGGAGATATCGAGGTTAGACTACAACGGTGAGGTTGCTGTTGAGGAAGATCCTGAGTACATCAATTGGTTCCGTTGCCGGGACCTGTTTTCTCTTCAAGGATTGAAGCTTCGTCGGCGGTGGTTTGAGATCGAGGGAGCTCTGTTCCGAGATTCTGAAGGTGGGTCGTGTAGTGGACTATTCAAGCGGAGTATTGAATTTACCGGTGGAGGTGACGTTATTGGCAATTTGTAAGAGGAATTTTGTTGTTTTTATTGTTGGTGGAAGCGAGTGGCGTTTGTTTTTGTTGTTAAGATTAATTGGTGTTTTTGAGTTGAATATTTGGAGAGGGTAATTTGGTTTAACTGAGTTGGTGTAGATTCCTGTTTTCTAGAGAATTTGGGGGAGTTGTGTTGAATTCAAAATTGTTTGTTAAGATTTGCTCAAATCTGGGTTTGGTTGTGAAAGTTTGAAGTTGGAATTTGTGAAGTTGTTTTGTTTCGAATAGCTTTGATTTGGGTGTTTTTGGTGGTAAGGTGTGGAAAGTTTTGGTGTTATTACTGGGTTTATTGTTGTTGTTTCTGGGTTTTTGAGCAAGATCTTCAAATCTTCATAAGATTTGCAGGTTTTCGTTGTTGAAGTTCATAAAGGTGATTACGTAAGTGGAAAGAATGTCAACACCAGAGAAGAATATGGTAGTGGGCCAGAAGACTGTAGCGGGAAGGAACATTGTCACTCCAATTTCTGGGTTTGGGAATATTGGTATGGGTGGAGCGAGAGATACTTCTTCCTCGCAGCAAGTAATCCCGAAAGAGGTGGAGCGAGATACTGGTGACGAGAGAGAGAGGAATGTGATGCCGCCACCACAAGAGGAGGAAATAGAGAATGAGGAAGAAAGTTTGAGGATCCATGCTTGCTCCCGATCTTGCAATTGATTGAAAACAATAAGCGACTGAGGGCGATGAAGAAGAAACCTACTCCAATCCCGCAGGGATTTTTAACGGCGACAATAGAGGGAGATAAGGGAGCAAATAAGGAGGTAATTGTAGTAAATGAAGAGCAAGAAAAGGAAGTAGAGCCTGAGAAGCCAAAAGAAGTAGAAGCGAGAATAGAAGGGTCGCAAAAGCGAATAGAAGGAGCACAAAAAAGAAAAGCGGGAGAGTACATGGAAAATGGAAGAAAGATTAAAGTTTATCATTGGCCACACACGTCCCAAGTGTCGTCCCTCTATTGTGAAGAAGAAGATGGTGATACTGCGTCAAATGATGCTAAGGATGGCGAGAAAGAGGTGAGAAGTTTCAAAGATTGCGAGAAACCCAAGTCGGTAGAAAAAGGGAAGGGTATAGGAGTTAGTCGTTTTGGAGAAGAAGACGGTTTCAGGAAGCAGATGGCCGAGATGGCAAGGAGATTGGCAGAGCTGGAAAGGGGTGGTGTAGTTGATAGTGAAAAGGACTCTTTTGTCGCTCCGTTTGCTAGATATATCCAGGAAGCTGAGCCAGCTCCAGATTTTCGTTTGCCCGCTCTATCCAAGTATGCAGGAGTCACCACAGCCAGAACTCATGTAGCGGGATTTGAGGTCACCATGGCAATTTTGACAAAGGATGATGCTTTATTATGTAAGACTTTTGCTAGCACCTTGGAACTTCAGGCCTTGGATTGGTTTGTGCAGCAGCCTGTTAATTCCATATTGGGGTACCAAGACTTCAAAAGAAAGTTTTTGGCGAGATTTGGATCAGTGGGAGCTCAACCAGTAGTCTTGCGGCAGAGTTGATTGGGATTAAACAGAAGACGGGAGAAGGTCTTGTTACTTACACCAACAGATTTTTGCTAATTGCCAATCAAATTGCTGAGATTGATCCCAAATATGTTATAATGATGTATATGTCGGGTCTGCTATCCGAATCATTCAGGAGGGAGTTAAGGATGAGATTACCCGCGACTTTGAGCGAGTTACATGAGAGGGTCAAGGCGTATTGTGGTGGTGAGGATATTGATGAAGGAGTTTCTAACACTGGGAAGAAAAGTGTTAAGGATAGGATTGAGTATGTCAAGGAAGGTAATGTCGCTCAACAAGGAGGTCGAGGGAATCCTGCTGGTGGCAGAGGGGGAGGTCGCGTTGGAGGTCGCACTGGAGGGCAAAACGGAGGTCGAGGAGTTAGGAGGATTGTAAGGTTTACAAGGCTGACCGCTACGCCAAGTGAAATTCTGCGGGCTGTTGATTTGCCACCACCTTTTGAAATGAATGATCTTGGGAGGATTGACATGAATCAATATTGTAATTATCATCGGGACAGGGGTCATGAGACCGACAATTGTTATAATTTGAAAAGAGTAATTCAAAAGAAGGTTGAAAGGGGTGAGTTGCAAGAGTATGTATGGCAAGAGCCAAATGGGGCGGCTCAAGGAGGAAATGGTAACAGGAATGAAATTTTGGTAATTCACGAGCCCACAAGCATTACTTGCTTAAGTAATCAGATTATGTCGCTATCCCATACTTGTCACATTCCCGCTTATCCACCCAGTGAAGAAAGGATGATCAGTTTTTCAAGGCGAGAGTTGGCTCTAACGCCGAGTCATGGATGCCAACCGATTGTAATCTCAATCGCCCCGGGGAACAGTATTTTGCATCGGGTTTTAGTAGATTCTGGAGCAAGCCGAAATATTCTCTATTATGATGCTTTTAAGAAGATGCGATATACAGAGGCCAATTTGGTGCCGTATAAGGGTTTTTTGGAAGGATTTACAAACCACACTGTGCGGGTTAAGGGGACGATTTCTTTGGCGGTAGAGGTAGGAGAAGATGAGAAGGTGAGAACTCGCACCGTGGAATTTATGGTTATTGATTTGGTGTCGCCATACAACGCTATAGTAGGTATCCCCTTTATGCAGTCTTTTGAAATGGTGGTTTCTATCCCGCATCAGCGAGTCAAATTCCCTACTCCAAAAGGGATTGCTTGCTTGAAAAGTGAAGTTAAGGAGGTGATTCAAAAGAAGATTGAGATGCAAACGGCGGCAAGAGCTAGCACAAGTTCACTCTCCACAGCTATGGTGGTGCGAGATGCGAGAATTAACATGATCACCGACTTAGGAGGGTGTGAGAACTGGGAGGAAACTGAAAGCATGAAGAATAAGTCGGCGATCATTGTTATTGAAGAAAAGGCGGAAGATGAAGTTGTGCGAGAAAGAAATGAGGAGCGAGATACAGAGATGGTGGAGGGAAAATCAGAAGGAAATTTGATGGAGCTAATGGTGATGCAAGCTGAAATGGCATGGTCTAGGTCTGCTGAATTTGTCAAAATGAAGGAGCCCCTTATTGAAGAGATAGTAGATCCGAATAGTGAAGAATGTGATGAAGAGATCATGATGGACACCCCTGAGAGCATGTCGCTTGCCGGGAGAGATAAGGGGGAGAGTAGCGGTAGGAAGATAAAGAAATGTGTTGATCGGAGAAAGGCGGCTGAAATGGAAATGGATACATTGCAAATACGGGATGAGCCTGATATTCAGGCGGCAGAAGAATTGGAAGAAGTGATTGTGAATGATGAATACCCAGAGCAGAAAGTTAAAATTGGGAAACAATTGAAGAGGGATGAGCGAGATATGCTGATTGATTTTTTGCGAGATAACATTGATGTATTTGCTTGGAAACCTGAGGATATGTGCGGAGTTGATGAGAAGGTCGCCTTACATTGTTTAAATGCTGATCCAAATGTAGAACCTTTTAAGCAGAAGGTGAGATACCTGTCGGCGGAAAAGGAGAAAGCGGTGATTGGAGAAGTGGAGAAGTTATTAAAGGCGGGAATTATTGAAGAAATCACTTATCCAGTTTGGCTAGCACCTTGATCGTAGTGTTGAAGGCAAACAAAAGTGGAGGATGTGCATAGACTTCACGTATCCGAATACGGCATGTCCCAAGGATTGTTATCCTTTGCCAAAGATTGATAGATTGGTGGACTCCATTGCGGGACACAAGGTGTTTAGTTTTATTGATGCTTACTCGTGGTATCATCGTATCAAGATGCTTGAAGAGGACAAGGCTAAAACGGCTTTGAGAACTCCCTTGGAAATTTTTGCTATAAAATGATGCCTTTCGGCTTGAAGAATCTTTGGGCGACATACCAAAGGATGGTCAACAAGATTTTTAAATCGCAGATTGGAAGGAATGTCGAAGCTTATATTGACGATATGGTAATCAAAACCAAGGGGGAGGATCATTTGGCGGATCTGACGGAGACTTTTGAGAATTTGAGAAGGAATTCCATGAAGCTTAATCCAAGTAAGTGCACCTTTGGAGTTACGGCGGGAAAGTTTTTGGGATTTCTGGTAAATCGCCGCGGGATAGAGGCAAATCCGGAGAAGATTCAGGCGTTAATTGATATGAAGTCGCCCAAGACCATTCAAGAAATTCAGAGGTTAAATGGTAGGGTGATAGTTCTGGGACGATTTGTGTCGCGGTCGGCTGAGAAATGTTTGCCGTTCTTCAAAGTATTAAAAGGAGATCAAAAGTTTTCTTGGGATGCAAAGTGCGAAGAAGCGTTTCAAAAGGTAAAGGAGTATCTGGGAAAGCCGCCCATCCTATGTAGCCCAGAAGAAGGAGACCAGTTATATGTATATTTGGCGGCTTCTGATTTGGCAGTGGCAGCGGTATTGATAAAGGAGGATGGTGGCCTGCAAAAGCCGGTGTATTTTGTTTCCAAGGCATTAAGTGAAGTAGAGGCGAGATACTTTAATGCTGAAAAGTTGGCTTATGCCTTGGTGATTGCGACGCGGAAGTTAAGGGCTTATTTCTTATCTCATCCTGTTACTGTGTTGACTAATGCGCCCTTGAGGAAGATTTTACAATGTACTCGACTCAGCGGGAAGGCTTCTAAAATGGTCGATTGAGTTAACGGAGTTTGATATTCAGTTTGAGGCAAGAAAGGCGATTAAGGCGCAGGCTTTGGCGGACTTTATTCTTGAAACTTCATTTACATATGAAAGGGAGGAGGTAGAGACTCAAGGGGCCAAGAAAAGGAAGGCTAAGTCGCAGGACCCTGAGATAGAAGAGGAGCGAGAAAGACCAGAGGGATGTTGGGAACTGTTTGTTGATGGATCCTCAGCTAAGGACAAAGGAGGAGCTGGGATTTCATTAAGTTCGCCAGAAAAGGATTGCATGTACGAGAAGGCCCTGAGGTTTAAGTTTAATATGACAAACAACCAGGCAGAATATGAGGCGTTGGTGGCGGGATTGGAGCTATGCCGAGATATTGGAGTAAAGCAAATAGTTGCCCATTCTGATTCTCAGTTGATTGTCAACCAAGTGAAGGGTAGATACGGAGTAGTGAGTACAATCTTGGCAAAGTATTGTGAAATGATAAGACAGATTTTGCAGAGCTTTGATTATTGGGAAGCTAGTGCGAGATTGATAGAGAGAAAAATGAGCGAGCCGACATGTTGAGCAAGGCCGCTTGTGACAAAATAGAGGAGTTGCCCAAGAAGGTGGTAGTGGAATTTATTGAAGAGCCGGCATTTGAAAGGCCGCTGATAATGGAAATTGAAGCGGGCGAAAAAGATTGGGTATGCGAAATGAAAGACTATTTGGAAAAGGAAGAGCTGCCTCAAGAAGAAGATAGGGCGAAGATTGTTAGAAAAATGTCGCCAAGGTTTACTGTACAGGATGGGATCTTATACCGCAAGTCTTTCTCGCGACCGTTGATGAGATGCGTGGAGCCAGGAAAGGTGGATAATGTCTTATTCGAGGTACATGAAGGTGTTTGCGGAGGCCATCCAGGGGCAAGAACTTTGGCTAGTAAAATCATGTTCCTTGGATATTGCGGCACGACATTGAAGAAAGATGCGGAGGAATATGTGAGGAGATGTGATCAGTGCCAGCGACATGCTAACATTCCTAGGCAGCCAGCGACTGAGCAGACCCCAATTATAGCAGCGTGGCCCTTTGATATGTGGGGGATAGACCTTATAGGACCTTTCCCCAAGGCCAAAGGAGGAGCACAGATGGTGGTGGTAGCTGTTGATTATTTCACTAAATGGACAGAGGCAAGGGCATTAACTTCTACCACTGAAGACCAGATTATCAGATTTGTAACGGAGGAAATCCTATGTCGCCATGGAATGCCGCGGGCAATCATTTCTGATCACGGGCCGCAATTTAGAAAAAAGTTTCACGGTTTTTGCGAGAATTTGAATATCAAGCATTGGCAATCCGCAGTGTATAGGCCGCAATGCAACGGACAAGTAGAGGCCGCTAACAAGCAAGTTCTGGAGATTTTGTGTAAGAACTTAGAGAAGAGAGGAGGAGCTTGGTTGGAAGAGTTGTCCACAGCTTTATGGTATGTTAGAACGACAGTGAAGGGATCAACTGGTGAGACTGCCTTCGCTTTAACTTACGGCTCAGAAGCAATGGCTCCTGCTGAGATGGGTTTGCCTACCCATAGAGTAACTTATTATGACGAGATAATGAATGGCGACAGAAGGTGCTTCGAGCTAGACCTGAGTGACGAGAAGAGGCTTAGGGCGAGAATGAGGATGATAAATTACAAGCAGAGGATGAAGGCACAACACGACAAGCGAGTAAAGAAGAGGTCATTCAATGTAGGAGATTGGGTGTTGAGAAGCCGTGAAGTTAAAGGCGCAACAGCGGGATTTGCCAAGCTAGATCCAAAATGGGAAGGTCCCTTCCAAATCGCTAAGATTGTGCGAGAAGGGACTTATCACTTGAAAGAAGAAGGCGGCAAAGATGTCCCGAATGCATGGAGTGTTGATCATTTAAAGAAATATTACCATTGAAGTAATGAGGGTAACTTACTTATTTCATTCTTATGAAAGTTTTTTTCATATTCATTTTGATGAATCTACGAACTTTATAATCATGAAGGAAAGCCATATGTTTTATGATTCTAATAGAAGATGTCTACTTTGAACTTGTTTTAATACAATGAAAGTATGAAATTTTATTCCTCGTATGTGTCTTGCATGGATTAAATTTTATAGTCATGTATGATTAGTCGCCAATAACATGGTAGATAAATCGCTTAAGAGTAAAGTTGCCTAAAGACAACTTCACTTTTTCGATGGGAGTATATGTGTATGGGGATATCTCGCTAAAGGTAAGAAGGCAAAGAGTTTTTGATGAATTATCAAAACAATATTTGATGAGCTATTGAAACAAATGAATAAATGTTGAAAGTCGACGGACTATAAATGTTGAAAGTCGACGGACTATAAATGTTGAAAGTCGACGGACTATAAATGTTGAAAGTCGACGGACTATAAATGTTGAAAGTCGACGGACTATAAATGTTGAAAGTCGACGGACTATAAATGTTGAAAGTCGACGGACTATAAATGTTGAAAGTCGACGGACTATAAATGATGAGAGTCAATATAAGTCGTGATAAATGATGCGAGTCAATTTATGGATGATGAAAAATGTAAGAGTCTAAGGATTATAAAAATGAAAGTTTCTGAATTGTGAATGAGGAAAAGGTTTATATCGCATTAAGGGCATGAACGTAAGTCGCTATAAAAGATATCAGTCTCTCGTTGGAATAACAAAGGAAGTATAAAGCAAAAGAAGAATCAAGAAAGGATTAAAAGCCAGCGACAAGATGAGTCGCACAATATGCTTATAAGTAAAGTCGCCTAAAGACGACTTCACTTTTTCGATGGGAGTATATGTGTATGGTATCTGTCGTGCAAAAGAGATTTTTTGACTATAAATTATCAAAACAGTAAGTGATGAGACAAGTAAAGCATAAAAGTAAAGGGGGCAAGCACAAAGGCTGCAAATATACAATGTTCAAAAGGCACGCAGGCCCCAAAAGGAAAAGAGAATAAATTGTTTAGCCATCAAGGCAAGCTACAAAAATTGTTCAAAAAGAAAGTTAAGTATCAAGGAAGTAATAGATCAGACAGGGGGTTCAGTCGGCGGAATGACTTGACTAGAGCTTGAAGTCGCTAAGGCGCGAGTTTTGGCATCATCAAGTTGCTTGTGTTTATGTTCGAGAAGATTATCCCACAAGGCAATGGCATTGGGAACTTGAACAGGGGGAGGTCTCCATGGCGACTTACCCAGTAATGCATCTTCATCGGCGAGATCTTTGAGCTCTTTAGGAGTATAAGGAACCATGAAATGACCGCGGCGACATACCTCGCTAAAGATTGGCTCTGAGCCCCAGTGTGCAAGTTTTTCCATTGTGATGGCAGGAATGTCGTTGATATCAGCCGCTGCAGCTCTCATAACTTGAAGGGAAGTTTGGTTCCCAATATCAGCAATGTCGTCAGTTAGCTGAGCCACATCAGCATTCAAAGCAGTAATCTCGGCATTCCTCCCAGTCAGTTCCTCTTTCAGCTTAGTAATCTCGTCTTGAAGAGATCGAGCATCAGCCGCATGAGTTTCCTTCAATAATTCATTCTCGCTTCTCAGCTTGGCGGCATTTTCTTTAGCGGTTTCAAGCTCAGTGGTAGCTGCGGCGATTTTAGAAGTAGCGGTATTGAGGTCAGAAAGAGTATGGTCGAGTTGATCTTGGGAAGTTGTCAGATCAGTTTTCAGCTTGTCTCGCTCTTTCTCCAAGTTCTTAATTGTAGCATCTCGCCTCGTAAACCTACCCTTCAAGACATCTTTGTCGCGTTTCAATCGGGCCGACTCATTCTCTAGGCGGGTGTTTGCCTCACTAATGCCTGTAATAGAAGATCCTAACTGGGAAAAGGTAACAATTAAAAGTTAGAAAGCAGTTGAGAATAAAGTTAAGATAAGGTAAGGAAGAAAAGAAAAACTAACCAATGAAAAATAGAAACCAGCCTGGCAGGCGGCATGAACAGAATCCATTTGAGCAACATTCTGAACTTGTGTTTCATCACTAGCTCTAATTAAGGCCGAGCTACCCAGCATATACTCTTCCGCACTCCTAGTTTCTTCAATCAACCCCTTTATGCGGGGGACTTTGGCAATTTCTTTGCTAAGTTCATAAAGCCCAACAAAATCGAGGGGCTTAGAGAAGTTTTCTTGCAGCCAACTTGGAGAGGGAAGAGCGGAAGAAGTGCTAGGAACAGGAGGAGTTGAAGTAGAGCTAGACATGATGGTTAAGTCGCATATTTCCGTCTCGCGAGAGGGAGGGATTTCAGATTGCTGGGGCTCAGTATTGTTAATTTCCAAAAAAAGAGAATTAGGTGGGACAGGATCGGAGATAAGAATTTCGATATTTTCAGTCGCGGGTGCGACATCGGTGGACGGAGCAACAGTTGATGGAGCATTGTTTTCAGTGGTTGGCAAAACAGAAGTTGGAGGGAGATCAATTTCTGTGGATGGAGGATCTGAATCAGTGACAGGGTTTGGCGAGATATTTACCTGAGAAGTTGGAGCGACAGTGGTTGTTACAGAAGCGACTCTTTTTTGTCGCTTAGCTCGTGCCGCCTGGTTAGTGGGCCTGGCTCTGTTTTTAGCCGTGTTCTGGGCTCTTTCCAGAGCAATCTCATCAGTATCTTTTCCATCGCGAGAGATAGGTAAAGGGAGGTTTTCAGTAAGAAGAGCAAGGGCAACACCGCGAGCATTAGTCAATTGTTTCCTTCTCTTGTCCGTCTCCAGATTGGCGGCTTGACGACTGTCCATTGATTTAGCTCGATGATCTGAAATCAAATAAAAGGAAGTCAGGAGGAAGTCAAGAGGAAGTCAAGAGTTAAAGCAATTCAAGTGTGAATCAAAGTAAAGAAAAGATAAGGTTAAAAAGGAAACATACAAAGAGCGGTATTCATGGCGGTGCAATGACGCGAGCCTTTGCAGGATTGGCATTCATGGGCATACTTGTTGCCCGAGTGTCGCTCCCATCCGTCAAAGAAGACATGGCTTATTGGCACTCGGGGTTGAACCCTAGGCAAGTTGTCCGCAAGACCAACTTGATCTAATAATTCTCTATCCCGCAGAATACCTCTCCAAGAAATAAGAAGTTGGGGAGTATTGGCAGCAGAGTTCTCAGGTAAAACAAGCAAAGAACGAATGTCGTCACAAAGGGCAGCGTCGCCAATAGTAGAAGCTTCTTTAGATTCGATTTGGGGATTGATAGGATGAAGGTCAGCGGGATGAGACCATCCGACGCGAGAAACAACAAAGAGAGGGTCATCCATCCAATCATGAACTTTGGTAGGCAGTGGAGTAAGGATCTTGGGACCCCTATGGTATTGAAGGGAAAGGCGGGTTTCCAGGGTGTCGTTGGAAAGTTGGTTGGTTTGTTTGTACCCAGTGAATAAAGAAATGAGAGCTGTGACTGTGGGTTCTTTTCGCAGAGAGCGACAAATGGTGATGAAGGAAGTTATTATCCTTATGGCATTTGGATGGATTTCTGTTATCATGGCTTGGGCTTTGTACAAGAATTCACAAAGAAAAGGATCAAAGGGGATCCTAAGACCAGCTTTAAGTTGAGAGGGAAAGATCACTATGCCCTCCCTCATTTCTCTTAAGTGGGCAAGGGAGAGATCTCCTTGATAGTCAGAAATGCGATATACTGAGCTATCAATGTGGTAGGTTCTATGTCAATCAGTAATAGGGTTGGGAATCAGGGAGTCCGTGTCAGGTGCAAGGGAAGATCCCGCCTCAGCATGCGCGGGATTAGTAAAGAATGTACCTTCTTGAAGAGCGAGATTTTGAACCCCGGTGGGAGGGGGATTGTTGGAAGCTGCAGCGGGAGAAGAAGTTGCTTGACCAGCCATGTCGCAGGATTCACTGGAAGAAGAAGAAGAAAGGATTGATTTATAATGTGTTCTACGTTTGGAAAAAGGATCAGCGATGCAGCGGGATTCAGATGAGTCGCTTAAAGGGGGATTATATTTATCTTTGATAAATCGAACCAATTGATTGCTAGAAGGAAAAATGTGCGACATAGGGGCTGATAGAGGAAGGAAAAAATGGCCTTGGAATTCAAGGGAGTCAATCAGTGAAGGATCCACCCAGTGTTCAACTAAAAACCTAACTATGTCAGCCTTGGGCAATCTCGCCCAAGTAGTTCGCAGACGTCTATAAAAGTCGCCTGAAACCTGACAGCGACCATATCTAACTACCTTGGCACAGTTCTTGTATCTCGCCATGAGGGGCAACGTGGGGAAAATTATTTTTAGGGAATAAAAGGCAATGCAAAATTCAAACAGATGGGTAAAAGGGGAATATCAAAATGTGAAGGTTAAAGAATGCGAAGGGTTTTTGGAAAAGTTACCTGATCGAAAATGTAATCTTGGTCGGAAAAGATGAAGCGTCACCGGGAAAGATGAACAGACGCCGGAGACAATGGTCGAATCTTGGAGATTAAGGGATAATGCACCAAATCACTTCTAAAATGGGTAAATATGAAAGGAATAGAGGCCAAGAAACAAGTTTGGGCAAGAAATCAGTGGTTGGACGGTGAAAGATGAAGGAAAGCAGTCGGAAGGAATCTTAGGTTCGCCGGAGTTTAAGAATGCTTGAGCAAGGTTGAAGAAGGTAAGAAAGAGGAATGAGGGCGGTGATTTGGTATTTATATGAGAGAGGTTTTCAAAGAAATGATTGATGTGACGTTTGGGAAAAATTTTAAAATTTTCCCTCACAATTTGGCACAATTCCCAAATGACGGCTTGATAAGATCTAAAAGGATACCCTGAAAGGGACACGTGTATGGATGGAGATTTCAATGATAGCTTCTTGAAGAAGGATTTATGTGTCGCGGAATAAGGAGGCGTTAAATATAAAGTTTTTGGCGAGACCATAAATGAATCTCGCCATAAACTTAGGGGCTTCTGATGCTGTCCAGTAATAACGATTGGGCCTGGCCCAAGTCTATTAGCGAGAGAGTAACCCGTGGGCACAAAAGTGGGATATGACCCAAGAAGGAGATAAGATTACAGGCGACCCAAAGAGGTTCATAGGGAGGCGAGATAGGAAACATCCCGCTAATATCCTTAAGAAGGGGGGAAATCAAGATAGTAAATGGCGACATATTATGAGGAAGACCGGCGATAAAGATTAAACGCGAGACATGATGGCAAGGCGAGACATGATAGTAAGTGACCTTATCCGGCGAGAGAGGGATCCCAGTTGACATTCACCAGAGGCGGCATATAAATATCTACCAAGTGGGACCCATTAGACGGTTATGCATTGGGATTGATGATCACGTGTTGGGGGTTTACTTTATAAAGGACCAATGATATGTTGACACGTGGCAGGAGGCATGAAATGTGAGGAGGTCACATGCATGGCACGAGGATGAGGGGTATAAATAAGATGGGAAAGCTTCATTTCAAGGTATGTCCATTGATACACACACAATCACCTTCAATACTGTTTACCTTCTTTCCAAGCAAACACTTATCCTCACGCCGGAGGGGCTTGCGCCGGAGCCGCCCCCGGCTTAGTTAACGTTTATTGTGTGCAGATCAGTCGGAGAAGAAGGAGCCGGAGATATCGAGGTTAGACTACAACGGTGAGGTTGCTGTTGAGGAAGATCCTGGCAACATCAGCTCTCAATTCATCGTTAGCATAAGAGCAAAGGACCCAGATGGAAGTTAACGGCGTGTTAACTTAATTTTGGCTGTTCCATGATATAATGGGGTTTAAAGGGATTTTAATTTGGAATAACAAAGGAGTCAGTCTTTTTTTATTTGGGCTGGATTTTGATGAGATATGATCTGGGCTGGGTGGTTAAAAAGGAATTTTTCCATTAATGAAACTCATCAAAAAGACAAAAAAATTTGATCTAGAATATGATGAGAAAAACCTAGAGCAGACATTTATGAACGTATAATACTCCATAAATTCATAATAAATGTTGTTATTTTGTCCGACCCATAATAAATAAATTGTATTTTTAAATTAAAAATAATCTTAGTACAAATTTATCGTGATACAATTAGTATACAATATTTTTTTTTTGATAGATATCACAGCACATTCTTTATGTATATAGTTTAACAACAATTATTATAAGGAGTGAGAAAACGTAAGATTAAAGATCACATATATTTAATCTTAAGGGATATTTGTTTCTAGAGAGGTTTATAAGATTTTAGCAATTAGTAGACGCACTGCTAGTTTAGCTAAGACTTTAGATTGGTGACAAGCACAAAAATAATGTACATCCATGCGAAAGCAAGAACCTTTACTTTCTACTGATAATTTAAGTTAGCCGCCCTTGTTTCGGAGAATCTTGGAGTACTTTTTATTCCATAATACTTCCTCTGTCCAGAAAACTCCGCATCAAATTTTGCATCGTTAAATAAAAAAGTATTAAAAAAATTATTTTTGAGTATTTAAAGTATTAAGTTGGACACCCAAAAGAAAAACATTTGAGATATAAAATTGGACGGAGAGAGTACTTGAGATCTAACGGAAAAGATTCGTAGAAGAAAGTATCCGTTGGTTCCGTAGTGTTAGCGAAAATGAAGAGATCAGATGAGATCACATCTCATTCTCCCTTATTATTTTCTCATTCCGTAGATAAAGCATAGCCATACATTTTTTACTTATTTCAACTCTCGTAAAACTCTCAGGGGGCGTTTGGTTGGAAGGAAAGTGGGGGAAAGAAATGGAAAACTCCCTCTTTTCCATTCTTTTCCTCTGTTTGGTTCAATCTTTTTAAAAAAAAAAATTCCGAAGGAAAGTTGAATTCCTTCAAATGAAGGAATTCAAGGAATCCAACTTTCCTTCACAAAATTGATGAAAAGTTCAATTCCATCAGGCAATGGAAAAAAAAAAATTTTTGATCAAAATACCCCCAAACCCTACCCACCCCTACCCCCTACCCAGTCCCACCCAGCCCCTATGCCCCCCCCCCCACCCCAACGAATTTTTTTTTTAAATTGTTCTTTCTGCCTACCCTCCCCCCCCCCACCCTACCCCCCAACCCCCATCCCCTCCACCCTACCCCCCACCCCCCACCCCCTCCTCCCCACAAATTTTTTTAATTTTTTTTTACGCCTACCCTCCCCCACCCTACCCCCACCCCCCACCCCCACAATTTTTTTTTCGCCTACCCCCACCCCCCCCACCCCCACAATTTTTTTTTTTTTATTTTCTTTTCCTCGCCTACTCTCCCCCACCCTATCCCCCCCAACCCCTACGAATTTTTTTTTTTTATTTTTTTTCCGCCTACCCCCCCCCACCCCCCATCCCAACCCCCACCCCCTCCCAAAAAAAAAATTTTTTTTAGAAGGATAAATTGGTCATTTTATATGCTTTCATTTCATTCCTATAATTTATATTTTCAAACCAAACATGATTTGTCAAGGAATTGAATGACAATTCCATTTCATTCCGTGTCAACCAAACGGAGGGGGTTGACCAGTTTTTTTCCATTCCAATTCCATTGACAATTTCATTCCTTCACTTTTTTCTCCACCGAATCAAACGCCCCTATGTATGCTGATTATGTATATGGAATACAACAACGTGAGTAAAATACATTTTTCACACGTATGTACTTAATTACGGTACATTCTTTTAATTCTTGTCCTTCTTCGTCGACCCTTTCTTCTCTCTTAATTGCTTACTCTAAAATTTCATGTGTGCTATTCATGTACTTTTCCCCAAACCTCGGGGTCTCCATATACCCTAGTTTTGTTGTTGTGCTCATCTATAACTGATTAGTAAAAGCCCGTGTTTGAGGACACGTTTTTTTTTTTTTTAAATTTAAAATTTTTTTTAAGGGTAAAATGGGAAAGGAACAACTTAGTGAGGGCAAAATGAAAAATTTAGCTTATGAAACTGTTCATTCAACTGTTCATGGCCCTTTGCCATTTATACTATAGATTTAGAAGTAGGTCTCCGGAGAAACGCGTTTCTCCATAAGTTATGGAGAAACGTATTTTTTCAAAGGTTCTGAATATCAGTCTCAAGAGTTCTGGATATCCAGAACCCTTTGATCATGATATCCAGAAGTTATGTTAGAATGAGACCAACACATACCAACTTTCTGGATATCAACTTAAATAGATTCTGAATATCACTTTCAAAGAGTTCTGGATATCCAGAACATTTAATATTGATATCCAGAATCCTTTCAAAAAGTTCTGGATATCTAATGCATATCCAGAAACTACACAAATGAATATCCAGAAAATATCCACAAATGAATATCTCCAGAAACATACAAATGAATATTCAGAAAATATCAAAATGCATATCCAGAAACTACACAAATGAATATCCAGAAACTACACAAATGAATATCCAGAAACTTTCAAAATGATATCCAGAAAATATCCACAAATGAATATCCAAAAAACATACACTACAAGAAAACTGTCATTTAGCGACGGATTTTAGCGACGGACACAATTCCTTCGCTAATAGCGACGGATTAGCGAGGGAATAGTGAGGGATAAAAAATAAAAAAAATAAAGCTGAAAATGACAACTTTACCGACGGATTTAACGACGGATTTTAACGACGGACAATATCCCCTCACTATTTCGTCGTAAAAGTGGCGCCAAAAAATTGCGCCTTTTTTATCGACGGTTTACCGACGGATTAACGAGGGATTGCAAATTTTTTTTACCAACGGATGTATTTCGTAGCTATAGAATTAAAAAAATAAAAAAATATTATTTCATTTTCATTTAGCGACGGATTAACGACGGATTGTAAAAAAAATTTTACCGACGGATGTTTGTCGTCGCTATAGAGTTGAAAAATAAAAAAAAATTCATTTTCATTTAGCGACGGATTAGCGACGGATAAGCGACGGATTTTTTTATTTTTTTTTATATACAGTCTAATGCATGTTTATTAATACCTAATTGTTAAGTTTACCTAAAATATAAATGAAGTAAGGCTAAATATGATAAAAATATGTGACATTGTTAAAATGTTAATAAGTTAATTATATTATTTAATTGTAATTTATATTTTTGAAATGAATATACTCCCTCCGTCCCGCCCGACTTAGGACGTTTAGGTTGGGCACGGGAATTAAGGAAAAAGTGTAAGTGGGTGGATGTTGTGAGTATGAAAAGTGATGTAGGTGAGAGAAAGTGGGATAGGGAGTAATGAGTGAAAATTTGTTGTGAGTGTAAATATGGGTCCCATTAATAAAGTACTTTCCATTTTGGGGTTGTCCTAAGTCGGATGGGACGCCCAAAATGGAAAAATGTCCTAAGTCGGACGGGACGGAGGGAGTATATCTTTTGAATAGTGAATATCAAATATTAATTTTATAAAGTATAAAATTATTTGAATTCATATTTTATTTAGAATATAGTGTATAGGGTATATGAATGGTATATTGTATATTGAGTATACATGGTGTATAAAACTTCAATACTAAAAAATGTCCAAAATATTTATTTATATTCATAAAAAATAAAAAAAAAATTATAAATTTATAAATAAAAATTAAAGAATTTTACCCGTCTCTGATTTCTTTATTATACTTTCATTTGTTTATTTTTTTCTAACATTTTTTATATAACTTTTATACCTTATATCCTATAGGGTATACCCTATAGGGTATACCCTATACCCTATAGGGTATAGGGTATAATATATACGGTATAGAGTATAGGGTATAGGGTATACCCTATATCCTATACCCTATACCATATAGGGTATATTCTATAGGGTATACCCTATAGGGTATAGGATATAGGGTATATGGTATACCCTATACCCTATAGGGTATATCCTATACCCTACAGAGTATACCCTATACCCTATACCCTATAGGGTATACCCTATAGGGTATAGGGTATAGGGTATATCCTAAATCCTATAGGGTATACACTATACCCTATATCCTATAGGGTATACCCTATACCCTATAGGGTATACCCTATTCCCTATAGGATATATCCTATACCCTATACCCTATAGGGTATACCCTATAGGGTATACCCAATACCCCTATAAGGTATAGGATATAGGGTATACCCTATACCCTAAACCCTATAGGGTATACCCTATACCCTATACCATATAGGGTTTACCCTATAGGGTATATCCTATACCCTATAGGGTATACCCCATACCCTATACCCTATACCCTATAGGGTATACCCCATACCCTATACCCTATAGGGTATACCATATACCCTACAGAGTATACCCTATACCCTATACCCTAGAGGGTATACCCTATACCCTATAGGGTATACCCTATAGGGTATACCCTATACCCTACAGGGTATACCCTATACCCTATACCCTACAGGGTATACCCTATACCCTATACCCTATAGGATATACCCTATACCCTATACCCTATAGGATATACCCTATACCCTATACCCTATACCCTATAGGGTATACCCTATACCCTACAGGGTATACCCTATACCCTATAGGGTATACCCTATACCCTATACCCTACAGGATATACCCTATACCCTATAGGGTATATCCTATACCCTATAGGGTATTTCCTATACCCTATACCCTATAGGGTATACCATATACCCTATACCCTATAGGGTATACACCCTATACCCTATAGGATATACCCTATACCATATACCCTATATCATATATGGTATACCCTATACCCTATAGGGTATACCCTATATCATATTCCCTACAGGATATACCCTATATTCTATAGGGTATACTCTATACCCCATACCCTATAGGATATTGGGTATACCCTATACTCTATACCCTATACCCTATAGGATATACCCTATACCCTATAGGGTATAGGGTATACCCTAGGATATAGGATATATCTTATAGGGTATAGGGTATATGGTATACCCTATAGGGTATAGGACCCTATACCCTATACCCTATACCTATACCCTATAGGGTATAGGGTATATAGTATAGGGTTTAGGGTATATGAGGTTTAGGATATGAGGGTATATTAATAAGTATTATTAATATTTTAAAAAAAATTATATAAAATATGTTAGAAATTAACTAAATATTTCTATCAATTATTACTTAGGTATATTAATATTTCTTAGAAGTTTAAATTATTAAATTAATGAGTATTATTATTAATTAATAACATTATTATTATTAATTATATAATAATAATTATTAATATATTCAATTATTTAATTGAATAATTAACAATAGCATCATTATTAGTATTATTATTAAGTATTATTACTAATAATTTTTAAAGAAATAAATTATATAATATAAAAATATTTACTTTTTTGATATTATGTATTATTACTATTTATTATTAATATTATTATTAAGTATTATTATTAATTATATAATAATAATTATTAATATATTAAATTATTTAATTGAATAATTAACAATATTATCATTATTAGTATTATTATTAAGTATTGTTACTTATATTTTTTAAAGAAATAAAAGTATATAATATAAAAACATTTACTTTTTTGATATTATGTATTATTACTAGTATTATTATCAAGTATTTTTTTTTTATCAAGATCTTAAATATTTTTTTATCTAATTATTATTAGTACTATTATTAATATTATTACTGTTTATATAATTAATCTTAATATTAATTAATTAGTCAATTATATAATTAATAATTCACTAATAAATATTATTAATAATAAATATTACTATTATTATTGATATTAGGCATAATATTATTTTATAGTTTAAATTATTATTATTATTATCATGAAGAAATACAAGTATTTGCATGGATCATTATCTAAGCAATATCTTCACCGTTAGATGCATCACATCCAATGGTTCAAATTCATTCCATAAAAATAAAAACACATTTTCATTTGATTGATCCTCTAATATTCACATGGATTATCTATAAATCAATCCACACCATTAATTTTTTTCAAATCTAATGATCCTAATTCACTCATTTTCATTAAACAAAACCCTACCCACCTCATTCTTCTCTCTCATTCTTCTCTCCCCAACCGTCATTCTTCTCTCTCTCATTTTTCTTTTTTCTGGGAAATCCTTAGGTAGAGGTTTGATCCACCACCGTCCCTACCGATCTTCATTCTGTTTCTAAAATGTCACAAGCTCTTCAAAAGCTTCTAAACAAGCCCTTACATTCAAGAATCGCCACCCTATTTCATCACAAACCACCGTTCCAGTTCCCATCCCCTCCCGCCGGAGCCCTCTCAAATTCCAGATTTCACCACCAACCACCCTATTTCACCACCAACCACCGTTCCAGTTCCGATGAGTCTAGGATGATTTGGGCTGATAGTGTGAAGAAGAAGAGAAAGAAGAAGATGAACAAGCACAAGCTCAAGAAACTAAGGAAGCGCCTTCGCCATTGCTCTTAAGTCACGGGTAAAGCTCGGATTTCTTAGTTTTATGTTGCTGTTTTTGTTGACAGTGATTTGTTCATGAATGTGTGTATAGTTTTGTTTGCTTTTATAGATATGGATTTATTTTGCCCAGATCTGAATTTGTTTTTGCCCAAATCTGGATTTGTGTCTTTGTTTATAATTGCTAATGAATGTGTATATCTTTCTTGTTCTTTTTGCAGCCATTGAAGGTGGTGATTGATGGTGGCAGGTGGTGGTTGTGGTATAAGAGAAGTTTAGGGGACTAAATTGTGACTCTAGGAATATATCGAGGACTGATTTGAGGAAAATAAAACCTAAGGGACTGATTTGAGGAAAATAAAACCTAATGGATTGATTTGAGGAAAATAAAACCTAATGGACTGATTAAGGAAACTAAAATTTAAGGGACTGATTTGAGAATAATAGAATTTAAGGGACTGATTTAAAAATATTTACAAAAAATTATATATATATAATTTTTTTTAATAAAAAATATCAAATTAGCGACGAAAATATCCATCGGTAATTAGGTATATCAAAAATAAAAAATATTGAAAAAAGAAAATTTAAAAAAATTAATAAAATTGTGAAAATATGGAGTAAATTTTAGCGACGGATTTTAAACAATAACGACGGATTATTCCATCGCAAAATATCATAAATTCGTCGTCCCATCCATGTTATTAGCGACGGTTTGGAATCAATTAGCGAGGGATTGGTCCCCTAAATTACCGACGGACATAATAATCCGTCGTTAAACATTAGCGACGAGGGTTTTAGCGAGGGAAAAAATCCGTCGGTAATCCGTCGATAAATCGTTTGAGCGACGGAAATTTAACTTTTAGCGACGGATTTTTCCGTCGCTAAAACCTGTTTTTCTTATAGTGATACAAATGAATATCCAAAAACATACAAATGAATATCCAGAAAATTTCTCCATAACTTATGGAGAAACGCGTTTCTCCCTAGATTTTAGCTAGATTTAGTATTGCTGTCGCAAATATGCAACATATCGTTGAGATAGATTGTATAGATCGATCTTAAAAGAGTTTTAGTTCAAGTAACATCCGAATTTTCTTTTTATACGAAGGTAGAAATTCAATTCCCACCAAATATATTTTCAAATTTCACTCTTGTATAATAGCTGAAATAATTTATTAATAATAATACTATTTTTTTTAGAAAAAAGATAGACGGCCTAGATCGTCCCTACTTGAATATTAAGTGCAAATATTCACTTAGGGTTCCACGCAAACTCAATAGATATTGACCATTGATGTTTAAGATGAGGAATGTGATTTTTTTCTTATAGCCGCAGTACAACATACTAACATGGATTCATTTAAAGTACACACTATTGATAAAATGATGTCTATTTTTAAAATTATCTGTCCCATAATTAATATTAATTTTTCTAAATAATCATTAAACCATCCTTCTTCATGAATTATCATGTTTTAGTTCACACCATACATATGCTCATGGTGTCATATAGTCAAAATTTTAATAGTGTTTATATATATTGCATAATACCTTGCATCAATTTTGTTTATTTTTGAGTGTCGCATTAATAAATTTCATTAACTAAAACTATCACTTTTTATTCCTTTTTTATTACCTCCGTCCCAAAATGTTTTAACTTTTTTCATATTTGCTCCTAATAGCAAAGTTGATTTTTTTTTTTGTACATTTATTTTAGAATTGAGAGATTAATTATCCTACCCTACTTTGTTACACTCAACACAATAAAATCATATGTTTCAATTGCAAATCACATGAACATTATACTCCCTCCGTCTCTTAAAGTTTGTCCCATTTGACTTTATTGTTAAACTTTGACCACAAATTTATGAGAGATTAATCATGTTCATAAAATTCTAAAAGTTGTTGTTGATAATATTATTAATGGTGAATCAATAGGAATTTTTAAAATTTCATTAACATAATTAAATTGTCATATATTTGTGGTCAAAGTTCAACTAAAAAGTCAAATGAGACAAACTTTTAGGGACGGAAGGAGTATATTATATTAACAATACAAAATATTCTCCAAAAGTAAATTATTTTCATCAAGTAGTTTTGCCTAGGGGCCATTCCTTTGCAATCCAGCAATTGAATGCCTTAGTTACAAAACAAAAAGGTTATCTGATGCAATCCAACATAGAACAAACAGGTAATCATATAATTATCCTTATCCACAACACAAGACCAGTGGGTTCACCTTAACATTTTTATTTGATATGAAAAGGGACTTTTTTTACAAGCCAAATTACACGACATTTCTTGCCTATTAAGGAACTATGATTTCTGATCCAAGGTTCTAAAAAATCGTTAGACGGCTGATAGGCATCGAAGCGAGGCCTAGCGCCTGTAGCGTTTAGGCAGGGCCAAGAATTAGACATAATTTACAACATTATGATAAAAGAGAGAGTTGAAAATGTCACTAGAATACCCAATAAATAATTTAAATTTAAATAGTAATAAATTTAATGCAATTTTCAATTGAAAATACTAAAATTAAAATTTGTAGGCGGGACCTATACGAATTTGATGATAATTGTGGCGTTTGAATTCGAATTCAAATTCAATGGATATTATATTGTGATATTTGAATGAGGTAATAACTAATAACACCAAAGTTTTTTCTTTTTTCTTTTTTTTTTTTTAAAAAAACACCAAAGGTTTTAAATATGTGAATCTTATACTGTATACTCCCCCGTCCCAATAATACATTCACCATTTTTTCTCGATACGTAAATTAAGGGTTTCAAAAATGTTGTCAGTGTAATAGTAAAATAGGAGAGAGAATGAGTGGAGAAAATAGTAAATTTGAAAAATGTTGTGAGTGTAATAGTGAAATAGGAGAGAAAATGAGTGGGTGAAATAGTAAAATTTCTTTGCCAAAAAAGAAAAGGTGAAACTTATAATGGGACATCCTTTTTTGGATAATTGGTGAAACTTTTATTGAGACGGAGGGAGTACGCTTTATATTTGCTTATGCCGAAGTGTTGCATGCCATCAATTATGCAATAATTAAATGATATTGGGAGAACCGCCCATAAAGTTTGCATACGAATATATATTTTGGTGCTTGTTTCGTAGACAACGATAACCATTCTAGATTAGGACTAGGGGTGACAAGTTTTATTCGACGTACCAATCATCTCGGATATCAATTTCGGATATCGGATATCAATTTGTATCAATTATAATTGGTACAAAAAGTTGATATATCGAACTTTTGGTACGGTACTATCGTATCAATTGTGTCTAATTGGTTGGTATATGATACGCAAAAATGAAGTCGGTTGATATACCGGTTGTACCGACTTTATTTATTAAAAATAATTATATATTTAATAATATAAGTATATAACATAAAAAAAAATCTAAACCTAAAAAGTAAAATCTATTTTCAAATTAAAGTGAACAGCCATGGCCTTTCTTCTTTCTCTCCTTCTATGGCGATTCGATTGGCGATTTGAGATCCCACTGTTCGACACCGTCGCCTCCTCCCACCTCAGTGACTCAGTCCGCTGGCCAAGATCTCACATCGCACGCCTCCTCCCCTTCTAAAGGTAAGTTCTATACTCTCGCTTTAAAGTGGTTTCCTTTTCATTTTCCATCATTGGAAACCCCAGGGGCGGAGCCAGGGGGGGGCAGGAGGGGGCACTCGCCCCCCCCAGCGGCGGAAATGCAGTGGAAATTTTTTTTTTTTGCCCCCCCCCCATATTTTTGTTATATATGTATATATATAATTAACTTCAAGATTAACACCAGTGAGTGGTGTGGTTCAGCGGTAGAAGGGGTGAAGTTAAAGCCTTTGGTCCATGTTCAAACCCTGTTATCTACATTTTCAATTAATTTTATTTGTCTTCCATATTTGCTATTCTTTCTCTTAACAATTTTGTTTTTCTCTTTCTCCTAATTTCCTCACATTTTTTCAATCTTAATTAATTAGTTAGGCTTTTCCCATTTTTTTTGTTTTTGGTCTTTCTTCCTATTATCCCAAGTTTAATTAGCAAATTTGATTTTCTTTTTTGTACGAGTAATATATTTTAATAAATTGTTTGCGTTAAATACTTCAACATTATTTCAATTGTTCTTTGAATTATTTACTTTTATCATTTTTGTTAACTAAAATACATTGTATTTCATGGATCCGACCCATTTTTTACTTGTTCGACCCGAAAATTTTTTTCGGGGGCGCTGCCCCCGAACCCCCGTGTAATCTTGCCCCCCCCTCGGCCAATTCCTGGCTCCGCCCCTGGGAAACCCTAGATTCGAAATATTTATTTTTACTGAAATATTTGTAATTTCTTCCTCGCTTTAATTTTTAAAGTGGTCGATTTGATTTTATTTGATTTTTCTAAAGTGTTTAAAGAGGTCGATTTGATTTTATTGATTTTTCTGAAGTGTGTATCGTTGTCAATCGCGTTGTTCAGTTTTTATTAGTTATGGTTGAAAATTGAAACAGAGGATGGAAGTGATGCACTCGAAAGGTTGAAAATTGAAACAGGTTCTTGGCTAGCTAGTAGACTTGGTCACGACGTCACCTATAGTTAACTCCAGCCTGCTTGTCCGTAAGGCTTTGCCACTGCTAACTAACATTGATATCTCTTAACTTATATGCACCCAACATCATTTGTTAGTTGTTGAATAATGAACTATAAATTTTGATATTTCACTAAGCACAATTGATTTAAGTGAAAGTGATGCACTCGAAAGGTTGCCATGCCTGGTCGAGCAAGTTAATTGGACTTATGGATCGGGAATGCTAAAATGGTGGCTTATTATGGTACTGGATTGTTTAAGTGCTCTTGACTTGATTCCACAAGTTCATAGTTAGTGTTTTTAGGTGGTTATGTGACACCATCAAGAAAGCTCTTCAGCTGTTAAAATAACCAATTTTGAAAAATTTACAACAAACTAATAGCAGGTTTCATGAAATCCCAAATTGAAAAATCACAAGTTTTCTAACCTGATGGAAGATGCAGAAGCTTGAAGATGGGAAACTCTAAGAATGGGGAATCGGGTGGTGGCGTTATTATGGAAGCATTGATGGGCAAGAAAGGAATTGGGTCTAAAACACTTGGGAGCAATGGTTGGGGTCAGCCCACCGCCACTTAACAGCGTAGCCTCCATTATTGCGGGAAAAACTCTTTTCAACTTCAAGGATTATAAGTGCGTGTGTGAAAGAGGAATTGGAATAAGGCAATTGCCGGAAAAACTCCTTTCAACTCCAAGGATTATAAGTGCGTGTGTGAAAGAGGAATTGGAATAAGGCAATTGTGGTAGTTGGGTTGAGGAGGAAATTATTGGTTGGTAGTGGTGATGATGGTGGTTGTTGAAACTAAGGATTAGGTGGAATTTTGTTTACAAGTGAAAATCTCTTTTTTTTTTTAAATAACTATAGCCTAGGGCATTACATCAACACAGACCACATTCATCAAACCTAATCAATAGGATCGTAATCTACCAACATTAACTCAAATATCAAGCGCCGTAGAAGCCATACTCCAGATTTAGAAAGTTACTGACTTGAAGTTCATCACTGATGCATAAAAGAATTTTCCAAGGCGATCACAATTAGGGAGAATCGTTGATCAAACTTTTCTATATTGAGATCATCAAAGAGTGACCAAAGGGAGCTTAATAGCATTCTCCTAACTTAAACAATACTCAGTTTTATGATGCAAAGAGTATATGTTACACTTAAAGAACAACCTTTCAACTTTACCCTTAACATATGATACTAGCATATGCAGTTTGCCCAAGCATTTTTGTATTTATGACCAACTTCAGGGATACTACGGATACCCTTCACTATTAAACACTTTGTTCTCGCTGAGGAGAGCAGAAGTACTTTGTATACATAAAAATAATACCTACATCAAATTACACGAAAAAATAAATAGTGAATACTACTCCATCACATTCAAAACCAAGAGATCAAAACAATTCGGAATTGAGCAGAAAAAAAAGTACAATACTTTCTACGATTATAATCAAAACCCAATTTTCAATTAAAAAATAGAGTCATCTATCATGCTTTCATAACTAAGAAAGCAAGTCAATTATCAGAAATCATGATGCCTACTAAATTTGAAAACTAAAATTCTATTGAGAAAAAAAACACTTTATAACCACAAAAGAGGGCACACAATCTTCTCCTGGACAAGGCTATTACAGTTGACCAAATCAAAAAAACAAAAACAAAAACAAAATAACCAATTTTGAAAAATTTACAACAAACTAATAGCAGGTTTCATGAAATCCCAAATTGAAAAATCACAAGTTTTCTAACCTGATGGAAGATGCAGAAGCTTGAAGACGGGAAACTTAAAGAATGGGGAATCGGGTGGTGGCGTTATTATGGAAGCATTGATGGGAAAGAAAGGAATTGGGTCTAAAACACTTGGGAGCAATGGTTGGGGTCAGCCCGCCGCCACTTAACAGCGTCGCCTCCATTATTGCCGGAAAAACACTTTTCAACTCCAAGGATTAAAAGTGTGTGCGTGAAAGAGGAATTGGAATAAGGCAATTGCCGGAAAAAATCTTTTCAACTCCAAGGATTATAAGTGCGTGTGTGAAAGAGGAACTGGAATAAGGCAATTGTGATAGTTGGGTTGAGGAAGAAATTATTGGTTGGTAGTGGTGATGATGGTGGTTGTTGAAACTAAGGGTTAGGTGAAATTTTGTTTACAAGTGAAAATCTCTTTTTTTTTTAAAAAAAACAACTATAGCCTAGGGCATTACATCAACACAGACCACATTCATCAAACCTAATCAACAGGATCGTAATCTACCAACATTAACTCAAATATCAAGCGCCGTAGAAGCCATACTCCAGATTTAGAAAGTTACTGACTTGAAGTTCATCATTGATGCTTGAAAGAATTTTCCAAGGCGATCACAATTAGGGAGAATCGTTGCACAAAACTTTTCTATATTGAGATCATCAAAGAGTGACCAAAGGGAGCTTAATAGCATTCTCCTAACTTAAACAATACTCAGTTTTATGATGCAAAGAGTACATGTTACACTTAAAGAACAACCTTTAAACCTTACCCTTAACATATGATACTAGCATATGCAGTTTGCCCAAGCATTTTTGTATTTATGACCAACTTCAGGGATGCTATGGATACCCTTCACTATTAAACACTTTGTTCTCGCTGAGGAGAGCAGAAGTACTTTGTATACATAAAAATAATAAATACATCAAATTACACGAAAAAATAAATAATGAATACTACTCCATCGCATTCAAAACCAAGAGATCAAAACAATTCGGAATTGAGCAGGAAAAAAAGTACAATACTTTCTACGATTATAATCAAAACCCAATTTTCAATTAAAAAATAGAGTCATCTATCATGCTTTCATAACTAAGAAAGCAAGTTAATTATCAGAAATCATGATGCCTACTAAATTTGAAAACTAAAATTCTATTGAGAAAAAAAAACACTTTATAACCACAAAAGAGGGCACACAATCTTCTCGTGGACAAGGCTATTACAGTCGACCAAATCAAAAAAACAAAAACAAAATAACCAATTTTGAAAAATTTACAACAAACTAATAGAAGGTTCCATGAAATTCCAAATTGAAAAATCACAAGTTTTCTAACCTGAAGGAAGATGCAGAAGCTTGAAGACGGGAAACTCTAAGAATGGGGAATCGGGTGGTGGCGTTATTATGGAAGCATTGATGGGAGAGAAAGGAATTGGGTCTAAAACACTTGGAGCAATGGTTGGGGTCAGCCCACCGCCACTTAACAGCGTCGCCTCCATTATTGCCGGAAAAACTCTTTTCAACTCCAAGGATTATAAGTGCGTGTGTGAAAGAGGAACTAGAATAAGGCAATTGCCGGAAAAACAATTTTCAACTCCAAGGATTATAAGTGCGTGTGTGAAAGAGGAACTGGAATAAGGCAATTGTGGTAGTTGGGTTGAGGAGGAAATTATTGGTTGGTAGTGGTGATGATGGTGGTTGTTGAAACTAAGGGTTAGGTGGAATTTGTTTACAAGTGAAAATCTCTTTTTTTTTAAAAAAAAAATAACTATAGCCTAGGGCATTACATCAACACAGACCACATTCATCAAACCTAATCAACAAGATCGTAATCTACCAACATTAACTCAAATATCAAGCGTTGTAGAAGCCATACTCCAGATTTAGAAAGTTACTGACTTGAAGTTCATCACTGATGCATGAAAGAATTTTCCAAGGCGATCACAATTAGGTAGAATCGTTGCACAAAACTTTTCTATATTGAGATCATCAAAGAGTGACCAAAGGGAGCTTAATAGCATTCTCTTAACTTAAACAATACTCAGTTTTATGATGCAAAGAGTACATGTTACACTTAAAGAACAATCTTTCAACTTTACCCTTAACATATGATACTAGCATATGCAGTTTGCCCAAGCATTTTTGTATTTATGACTAACTTCAGGAATGCTACGGATACCCTTCACTATTAAACACTTTGTTCTCGCTGAGGAGAGCAGAAGTACTTTGTATACATAAAAATAATACCTACATCAAATTACACGAAAAAATAAATAATGAATACTACTCCATCGCATTCAAAACCAAGAGATCAAAACAATTCGGAATTGAGCAGGAAAAAAAGTACAATACTTTCAACGATTATAATCAAAACCCAATTTTCAACTAAAAAATAGAGTCATCTATCATGCTTTCATAACTAAGAAAGCAAGTCAATTATCAGAAACCATGCTGCCTACTAAATTTGAAAACTAAAATTCTATTGAGAAAAAAAAACACTTTATAACCACCAAAGAGGGCACACAATCTTCTCCTGGACAAGGCTATTACAGTTGACCAAATCAAAAAAACAAAAACAAAAACAAAATAACCAATTTTGAAAATTTTACAACAAACTAATAGCAGGTTCTATGAAATCCCAAATTGAAAAATCACAAGTTTTCTAACCTGATGGAAGATGCAGAAGCTTGAAGACGGGAAACTCTAAGAATGGGGAATCGGGTGGTGGCGTTATTATGGAAGCATTGATGGGCAAGAAAGGAATTGGGTCTAAAACACTTGGGAGCAATGGTTGGGGTCAGCCCACCTCCACTTAACAGCGTCGCCTCCATTATTGCCGAAAAAACTCTTTTCAACTCCAAGGATTATAAGTGCGTGTGTGAAAGAGGAACTGGAATAAGGCAATTGCCGGAAAAAACTCTTTTCAACTCCAAGGATTATAAGTGTGTGTGTGAAAGAGGAACTGGAATAAGGCAATTGTGGTAGTTGGGTTGAGGAGGAAATTATTGGTTGGTAGTGGTGATGATGGTGGTTGTTGAAACTAAGGGTTAGGTGGAATTTTATTTACAAGTGAAAATCTCTTTTTTTTTTAAATAACTATAGCCTAGGGCATTACATCAACACAGACCACATTCATCAAACCTAATCAACAGGATCGTAATCTACCAACATTAACTCAAATATCAAGCGTCGTAGAAGCCATACTCCAGATTTAGAAAGTTACTGACTTGAAGTTCATCACTGATGCATGAAAGAATTTTCCAAGGCGATCACAATTAGGGAGAATCGTTGCACAAAACTTTTCTATATTGAGATCATCAAAGAGTGACCAAAGGGAGCTTAATAGCATTCTCCTAACTTAAACAATACTCAGTTTTATGATGCAAAGAGTACATGTTACACTTAAAGAACAACCTTTCAACTTTACCCTTAACATATGATACTAGCATATGCAGTTTGCCCAAGCATTTTTGTATTTATGACCAACTTCAGGGATGCTACGGATACCCTTCACTATTAAACACTTTGTTCTCGCTGAGGAGAGCAGAAGTACTTTGTATACATAAAAATAATACCTACATCAAATTACACGAAAAAATAAATAATGAATACTACTCCATCGCATTCAAAACCAAGAGATCAAAATAATTCGGAATTGAGCAGGAAAAAAAGTACAATACTTTCTACGATTATAATCAAAACCCAATTTTCAATTAAAAAATAGAGTCATCTATCATGCTTTCATAACTAAGAAAGCAAGTCAATTATCAGAAATCATGCTGCCTACCAAATTTGAAAACTAAAATTCTATTGAGAAAAAAAAACACTTTATAACCACAAAAGAGGGCACACAATCTTGTCCTGGACAAGGCTATTACAGTTGACCAAATCAAAAGAACAAAAACAAAAACAAAATAACCAATTTTGAAAAATTTACAACAAACTAATAGCAGGTTCCATGAAATCCCAAATTGAAAAATCACAAGTTTCTAACCTGATGGAAGATGCAGAAGCTTGAAGACGGGAAACTCTAAGAATGGGGAATCGGGTGGTGGCGTTATTATGGAAGCATTGATGGGCAAGAAAGGAATTGGGTCTAAAACACTTGGGAGCAATGGTTGGGGTCAGCCCACTGCCACTTAATAGCGTCGCCTCCATTATTGCTGAAAAACTCTTTTCAACTCCAAGGATTATAAGTGCGTGTGTGAAAAAGGAACTGGAATAAGGCAATTGCCGGAAAAACTCTTTTCAACTCCAAGGATTATAAGTGCGTGTGTGAAAGAGGAACTGGAATAAGGCAATTGTGGTAGTTGGGTTGATGAGGAAATTATTGGTTGGTAGTGGTGACGATGGTGGTTGTTGAAACTAAGGGTTAGGTGGAATTTTGTTTACAAGTGGAAATGTCTTACAAATCAAAGACGTTTCAGCCATCAATGTATTCGTATTCGTTTATGTTCTTCTCCCCAATTGGGTTTGGGGATGAGTTGGCCATTCTTTCAATTTCTAAAATCTAATTTTTTCTATTGTTAATAATTTTTTTTAAAAAAAAATACACCTAATTTTCAATAAATAGGATTCATACAAATATGCAATTGCTGGTCGAATCCCACGAATACAAAGTAATATGTATTAATGACGTTTCAAATTAAGATTTATAATAAAATAATATTGTGGGGAGAAATTGTTGTTGTGAATAGTAGAAATAATTCAAACGCTACTCTAATTTAGATTGAACTTCTTATAATGAAAATATTTTTGAGAACGGGATTCAAACAATATGCAAGCAAATATTTAAATCATGATTTTTTGAAATAAGTTCCATGTTATAATTTAAGGATGATATGATAATTTGTGCTAACTTCTCACGATCAAGTTATAGCACACGTATTTTAATAATAACACGGCCCTTCTCTCGATGGTTCCATACATTAGTAAAAACCCATTAAGTTATATAAAATCCACGTATTTTATTACTCTACTCTTGTGATTAATGGTGTCTAGTTTAATTCATATGGTTCCGTTAATCAAGAATCACTGCTAATTACTTCTCTTGATTAACTAGGATTTTGTACGTTTTCATATTTGTAGCATTGAAAATAATAAGAAAAAAGTTGATTAATAAATGGTAGAAAGAATGATGATTATAATTTAAATAAACGAACTACATAATTATTGAGTTTCCGTCCACAAAAACAAGGAGTATTACTTACAAGCCATTTCTATTGTAACAACAAGAAAACAAGTATAATTATGAAATAGATAGGGAAAGAGATACGTACAAATTGTAGAACAGACAACAAATTTGATAAATAAAACCTTTAATAATTGCATAAAACAGACAACAAATTTGATAAATAAAACCTTTAATAATTGCATAAAACTCCAATCTTCAAAAGTACAAGAACACTTGAATAATTCCCAAAAATCTAGAGTGATTTAGGGATTATTTAATGTTAATGATATATAAACTAATCTAGTGATTACAAATATTTATGGATGATAAAATCTCGCCTAAACAATGTCTATTTATAGGACTAAGAGCCAAAAGTTAAGATTCTTCAAAAGGCTTCCTCCAAAATGCACATTTTGAAAGTGGGTAGAAGATTAGAGGAGAGAGAATGTAAAAGTTAAAAATATTTAATAGGAGAGAGAATGAGTGTGAGGAATAGTAAGTTAATGATTGGTTTTTTTGTAAATATGTTAACTTTATAAGGGTATAATGAATGGTTTTTTTGTAAATATATTAAATCATAAGGGTATAAATATATTCAAAACTTGCCATTTATGGAAGGGAACCTTGAAGTGGGACGGACCAAAAAAGAAAGTAGGAACCTTGAAGTGAGACGGAGGGAGTATTTCATGAATTATAACTAGCCTTGACATTGAAAGATATGAGGCGGATGAAGTGAAGGTAGGTAGTGAGTCAAAGAGTACACAAAAAGATGAGTATCTAAAAAGAAATAAAAATCAAAGTCCCGAGTTGCACACCCCATGCTAAGTTTTTCACACATTAATTTTTTTTTAAAAAAATCACAAATGTAAAAAGTTTATTAAAGTATCCAATGATCCAAAATAAAGCTTTGCTTAGTAGATTCTATTAATTCCATACTAATTTATGATATTAAGGGACATCAAGTAAATATGAGACTGAGACTGAGACTGAGACTAAGACTGAGACTGAGACTGAGACTTAGACTTAGACTGACTCAGAATCCTCATAAAAAATAGCTGATATTAATCAATTAACAAGTATGTTTTCTAATTTAAACACTAATAATAATATTAGTGAATTAAACCCAATTTATGCTCCTAAGCCTCTTGAAAAATATTATTACAAGAGACCTTCTCCTCAAGATTTTCTATTTGAAGAACCTGAGCCATTCCAGAATTCTTATTCAGAAAAAGTCATTTATGAATGGAATATTGATGGCTTAAATGATAAACAAATAATAGATATAATACATAGAATTATTATGTATTCTACTATTTGTAAACAACATGAAAATAGTGATAGCTCTATAGCAAATTTTATAACAATTGAATTTGTAGGACAATTAAGAGGTTAGTGGGACAATTATCTCACTGAGATACAAAGAATAGAAATTAGAAACCATAAAAAATTGGTAAAAACTGAACCAGGTAGTGCTACTGTAACCACTACTGGGGAAGAAGATGCAGTGTATACTTTGTGTCTGTCTGGCGATCCTACAACATTTTGTAGGAACAACAACCCCAATTACTGAGAAGTTACAAACACTCCTCCAAAACCTGAGATGTCCTTCTTTAACCCATTTTAGATGGTATAAAGATACATTTTTATCTAGGGTTTATCAATTAACCAATCCTAATGCAACCCATTGAAAATCAAAATTTATAGATGGTCTTTCTCATCTTTTTGCTGAAAAGGTTCGGCAATCCTTAAGAATGAAAAATGATGGAATAAATATTAATTATTCCGATTTAACATATGTACAACTAATTAGCTCTGTTCTAAAAGACCCCGCCTAAGGGCGCCTAGGCCCCGCCTAGGCGCTAGGCCCCTCTTCAACGCCTAGTTCTAAGCCCCGCCTAGGTCCTGACTAATCCCGACTAATCCCGATTAGTCCCCGACTAGTCCCCGCCTAGGCGCTAGGCCCGGCTCCGCCGCCTAGCATCCGCCTAGCGCTTTTTAGAACCTTGCTAATTAGTAGTTGTATAAATGAAGAATTAGCTTTGTGTAATGACATCAAGCTAAAAAATCAATTAAAAAAGCAAAAATTATTAGAAAATCATCAACTGGGTGAGTTCTGTGAACAATTTGCTTTTGAATTAGGAAAATCTCTTACTCCAAAAAATAATAAAGTCAAGAAAAAACATAAAATTGTTTATAAGAAAAATAAATCTTATAAAAATAAAGAAAAATATTATGAAAATTCTTACAAAAAGAATTATAAGAGGCATTATTATAAGGCTAAGCCTAAGCAAAAGGGAAAAGCATTTATGCCTAGTAAGGGAAAAAGAAAACCAAAAAAGCTTGATATTAGTTGCCACAAATGTGGTAAGGTTGGCCATTATGCTAATCAGTGTTGGACTAAAAAAACCCTTAATGAGATAGAAGATGAGCAATTACGTTCACAATTAAAAAAAATAATGCTTATTAATTCTGAATCAGAAAAAGAATCTTCTAATGAAGAAGATTTAGGTTTAATTGATGAGACTTCTTCAGACTCATCAGCTCATGATAAAAATAATTGCGAGTGAAATGAAGTAACATATTGGAAATCGATAGTTGATATGCATGGATTAAATGCAATAAAAATAATTGCGAGTGTAATGAAGTAACTCATCATGTGCTAAAGCTAAAGCTTTCTTAATATTATTGAATTTTTGGATCATCATTTCAGCTTCCTGGAACATCCTTTCATGTTCCATGGAAGAAACCCCTTCCACCACCTTTTTCAAAATTTTCTTTGTTGGAATTATTTTTGAAGGTGTTGCATTTTTGGAAGGAAAAATGGAACGTGAGTAAGAACTATTCCCAATTTTTACACTAGGAGTAAGTTGCACGTCATCATCCAAACTAAATGAGGTTTTCGTAGAAATGACCTCTTCTTCTTACATTTCCAGCGACTGGACTGACTCAGAATCTGAATCATCAGAAGCGTCTGCAACTAAGCAGAGATTAACCTCTTCGGTTTCATCATAGCTTCCTTCATCAGAATCCGTTTCAATCCAAGTAGCCAACTCTTTTGAGTTCTCTTCCTCTTCAGCAACTATTCCCTTGCGACGAGAAAATTTCGCAGGAGAGGTTTTCTTTTTCATATATTCAAATCTGGGCTGTGGACACTCAGATGCAAAGTGACCAGGTTTTCTACAGTTGTAGCAAACTAGATCACTTTTTTTCTTTGTATCAGCAACTTTTGAAAAAATTGCTGGAGGTTTGCCTTTTGAAAATGATTTTGTGAAGGGTTTTGAAGATTTTCTAAATTTTTGAAATCTTTTCACAAACATGGCAAAATCATCATCATCCATTTCGATGAGTGATGCGGTTGATATGGAAGAATCAGCGATTTGATTTGATGTAGTTGGTTTCTCCTCATGTTCCACTACAGACATGGAAAGTGATTTGGTTTTCTCTTCAACCTCTTCAATATGATCTAATTTAAGCTCGTAGACTCTAAGATTTGCATACAAGTTACTTAACGTCCAATTATTCAAAACTTTGGAGTCCTCAAGAGATGTGGCTTTATTGACCCATCTCGAACCTAAAGAAGCTAGAAAAGTCATATTGACTTCTTTATCAAGTTAAAGTTTTTCCTAGAGATCTACAAGAATTAACTACCTCAACGTAACGATCGTAAGTTTGGTGCAAGGTTCCGTTGGATTTTCTGTTGAAGTTGTAGGATCTTTCAACAGCATATCTTTTATTTTCCTTGCAGAGATCGTCACCTTCAAGATAGCTCTCTATGGAATCCCACATCTGCTTTGCGGTTTTGGAATACATTACTTTTTGAAGGGTTGATACGGGTAGGGTTCCATAAATGATGAACCTCGCTTTGCTGTCCAAAGCATCTAATCACTTTTCTTCATCAGACCACTCAGATTTGGGCTTTTGGACTTCTGAAAATTCAGTAGTGGTGGTTGGATTGGTGTTGGCCTTCATAGGAACAAATGGGCCATTCGTCACGCATTCCACCAGCATTTCATCAATGGTCTCCAAATGGATTAGCATTCGAACCTTCCAGATGTCTAAGTGGTCTTCATCCAAAAGAGGAATGTGTGAATAGTTAACCGTTGTCATGGTTTTAGTATTTGCCATAGCGAATAGGCACACAAGCTGTTAAGCTTGAAAAACAGTGGTTTTATAAATGTGTTTGCTCTGATACCACTTGTTGGTCCCAAAGGTGGCAACAAGGGTGAAAAACAGCTAAGGGGGGGTGAATAGTTGTTACAATTTTTTTGCCCTCTTTTTAAAACTAAACCTCTTGCTTACAAAACCGCTTGCAGTGTATTAGAAACTGCAAGTTGAGTTGCAAAATGCACAGCGGAATATCAAAGTTATAATGCGATTTTAGAGGTGCGGTTTTCAGTGCAGTTTTATAAAACTGAAAAGTGAGGTTTTGACAAAGTTAACTGAAAGCACAATTCACAATAATGGATAACTGAAAATAAGATCAAACAAATAAAAAACAAATAATTAGCAATGAACAGTAAATAAAAGTGCAGAAATGAAGAACACAATCTTTGGAGTGGTTCAATCGTAAATGATCTACATCCACTACCAAGATGGTTAGTCTTGGATTTTCTAAGAGTTAGATTTTATATTGAGTATGAGAGATTACAAAGTACAAAGAGTAATACTCAAATCTAAAATCTATTCTATGAAGATCAAATCCTAGACTATAACCGGTGTATCTCAAATGAATAATCTATATGATTAATCAAGTGAGGTGTGTGTGTGTGTTTAACAAGATCAAGGCTCTTTGAATATATATGATGTAGAGCACAATGATTCTTGGGGTGTTAAAGGCTTGATTTCTGGGCTGGGAAATATTTCTTGAAGGAAGAAGATGAAGATTCAAAGGGTTGCAAATTTCTGGACAGAGCTTCAATCTTCTTATGAACTCACAGCAATTTCAATTTTTCAAGCAATCTTCAAATGTTGAAGATTAGGGGTATTTATACCCAAGCACCAAGAAAGTAGCTGTTGGAAACAGCTGTTGCAAGGACTGTACTGGTGCAATCTGATTGGTCCACAAATCCACTTTTGTCCTTTGGTACAGCAGTTGCAGATAAAGCTGATCAAACCTCAGCTGCAAATAAGGTATGAAGGGCATCTGTCACCTTTTCAAGATTCTTGCAAATCTTGTCTGACACTTAGTCACGTGACAAGATTTGGTGGTTGACTTTTGATATTGCTGACGTGGATTCCAATGGTCATAAGTGGTCCATCTTCAAGTCTTCAATCATTGGATGCGGTCTGGTGTAGATGCGGTTTGGTCAGTGCGGTTTCACCAGATGAGGTTTCTCAGTGCGGTCTGGAATTGGAACTGCACTGCGGTTTATCAAGTGCGGTTTAATCAGTTTAAGATTCACTGCAGTTCTTGAAGAGCGGTATCAATGACTGAATTCCATACTGCGGTTTGCTAGTGCGATCTCAGTCGTGCGGTTTGAAATTTTTGAACTGAAACCTCATGTCCAATGAGTCTTGTGCCAGTCTTCAAGCCTAAATAAAAATATTCTATAAAATGGACTTATACTAAAAAATTGAAGTCTAAGCTTCATTACATATGGTCCTAAAGTCCAGAAAATAGAGATGAGGTTATGGTATCAATTAAATCTAAGCTAAAGCTAGGAGAGTTAAAGTATGCATACCCAACAGGACTAGATGGTCGAGCAAATCATGGATAAGGTGAAAGGACACAACTCTTTGGTCGTCTACTTCAAAATCACCTAGGGTTTCTCCTGCAGGCAAACTTAGCTCGCTAAAGCGTAAACCCCACCTGGTCAAGATGGAGATACACTCTTTCACGCTCATATCCTTCCACACTCCACCTAAGTGCTTGAATACTCTACGATTGACAGTGCAATACCCATACCAAGCCCCAGGTTCACAACTAAAGGTCCTAGCCAAGGCAGAATTGAAAGGGAAAGTAGAAATTACGACCTAAAAGGTAGAGAAATCGGAGGGTACTTTGGTTAAATTGGGGAAGATAAGTTTCGGAAATTAACAAAGAAGCTTGAATGCGCCTGGAAAATCAGAGGCTGGTCCTCGCTTTGTTCTTGCTGTTCGCCTGAGAATTAGGGGTTTGTAAAAATCCAAAAAGGAAAAGGATTTTCCTTATATACCCAGTGCTAATTCTTTTCTGAATTGGGAAGGTTATGGAATACAACAGTTTAAACTCTCAATTAATGCCAAACATGGTTCCCAAGGCGGTTGTCCAAATGTCAAAACGGGTAATCATTACGGAATTACGACGCTTCCCCGGATCTGACCATCAAAACAGTTAATGGTCGAGATTGAGCCACGTCATCAATGGTCGACCAACCAACAGTTCGAGCGTCGATCTGCGATCTGCATAAAAGTTCATCAAAATTCTTATAAACTTCCTGGTTGACAAAGTCCATCCAGAAAGTTGGGGGCCACTGAACGGAATAAATGTGACGGGCTAGGCCCAGCGAGCAAGCCCAATTTTACGTACATTATTGCCACCACATTCTTGGTGAGTCGGCCCAATAATTACAAGGTCCCAGGCCCATCATCAAAGATCAGTCGACCTAGCTCATTGTCCGACCTCCATGGTCCCGATCTAGCTTTGTCCGACATTCGATCCATCGCTTATATGGATATTACCCGGCTATATCAATTCAGTCAGGTCGACCTAGACCCATGCAGGCGACCTCGACCTACAAGGCGTACGTCGACCTACAGAGTCATGACGCAGCTATATTTATTTTCATAACAGACTCCATGCAAATCAGGAGTTATATATGGACACGATCTCTCATACAAATCTGATTCGTGATTCTAGGGATTTCATACTATCCTACTACAATTATAACACATATCAACGCCTATAAATACACCACAACTTCAACGGTTTTAAGGTAATTGCTATTTGTTATTCTGAATCATCTTGTTCATTATAATTATTTAGCTCTCTAAACACCATACTTACTCTCACGCCCGAGGGTCTTCGCCGGAGACCATTTCGGCTAGTCGTGGGTTCCTTGTTTCAGGTCAATCAAAACCAGGGGATCAACCTAGTTGCTGGTCGTAGGCTGACTAACACGTTTCTTGGAGCATCAATCTCTATTTCCTTTAGTATTTGTTTTGATTTTGATCAGTTATGCGTTAGTAACTGTCCGTGCATCGCACGGGAGTAATACTAGTTTTATTAATATCAAGCAAATTTACATAGAGGGGGACAACCAATCTTACCCTTTTATAATTAGGGAGGGGGCATTTAGGAGCCGTACCTCAAAAATTAAATTACACAATTAAACTTAAAAAATATCTAAATTTCTAAACTATAAAATATAAAGATACTAAAAAAATATTACCTAACAATTAAAAAATTCTAAAGTTCTAAATTATAAAATACAAAGGTACTAAAAAAATATTACCTATCATCAGAATTCAGACCAAACGGTAAGAAATTTTGTAGATTTTCGAATTAATACAATATGAATCGCGGGTATGAACCGCCGGTTTCGAAGCCTAAACTGCATATGAACCGTAAACCGTCGGTTAACGGTTCACCCGGTTTAACGGTTCATTCGGTTCACGGTTTTTCAACGGTTCAAAACCGCCGATTCATCCGGTTCAAACATGAATCATGGGCATGTCTAACCCCATTTACTATAAAACTTGTATAAAAAATTACTTTTCACTGTAAAATGTTATTTTTTATTTATAAAAAATATCTCTTAAAAGATGGAGACTTATCTTATTGTATAAGATTAAAAAAAAAAGTACATTACATCATAAAAAATAAATAGGAGTTATCAGTTATGTATAAATATTATCGATATTATTAAGAATTTTATAGTAAATAAACATATACTCCCTACGTCCCGATTTAATGTTCTTAATATTAACTTGACACGGAGATTAAAAAAAAATTGTGAGTATGAAAAGGAAAGTGAGAAAGAGAAAGTGGGTATGGAGTTTTTGGTGTGAGAATACAAGTGGAACCATTGTTCATTTTTGATAATAAAGCAACTTAAAACTTTAAATTAAGTGAAAATCTCTTGTAAAACGTGTTCTACGCTCGTCTGAGCGTAGAACGTGTTTTTAAATAGACGCGGTGGCATTTTTGTAAATAAATAGAACTTCTCAAAATGTGCGGTGGCATTTTTGTAAATTATTGAAACTTATAAGAGGCAGTTTTCTACACAACAACAGGCACATTTTAACACTACAAGAGGCATATTTTTTGTAATAAATAATTGAAACTCACCTGACACTTTTTGATACTGCAGAAGGCACTTTTGAATACTACTAGAGACATATTTTAACACTACAATAGGCATGTGTTTTTTAATTCACTTGACACTTTTCAATATTACAACATATATTTTTCAATATTACAAGAGGCACTTTTCAATACTACAACAGACACTTTTTAACACTACAACAGGCACTATTTTTCAACAATATCAATGCATTATTTAACATTAAAACCGATTTAAATGTGTTTATTAGTGTCATAATAGACCATGCACTTTGTTTATATTGCAACAGGCACTTTATTGTACTAGAAAAGGCACTTTCGCAAAACAGGTTCTAGGATAGCTTATCCTAGAACTAGTTTCACACAAGAACAACTCTTAAATTAAACTAGAAACAAATAGAAAATTAAAAAATTGAGAAATTTTGGTGATCTTAAATCCGTCCCAAACCCCTCCAAACCTTTCTATAGGAAGTGGGTGTTTTCGAATTTGGGAATTTTTGCCATACTATCCCTGCGGCTGCGTAGGAGCATAACAATAAATCCAAATGACCCGGCAGGATTTCAACATCTGAGATCATTATTAGGGGAAGCAATCCCATCCCACCGATCTGTCTCTCTCGGCCAAAAGGGAGATTAATATCCTCTATATCTTATTCGACTTATAATTTTCTTTAAATGATTTACTCAAAGTAAGTTGGTGACCTAACTTTGTTATTATTGTTATAGCATTAGCATACTAAACAAGTTGCAAGCTAAATAAATAAACCAATCACACAACACAACGATATACGTGGTTCACCAACTTGGCTACGTCCACGGACAGAGGGCAAGAATATTATTATCAACTGCAATCACCAAATATAATCTCTAATCTAATTCACGAATTCTTGATCAAAGAATTTACAACTGTGCAAATACTAGATCTAGAGAAACAGAGAGACAAGAAATCCCTTGTAACACCTAGAATTATTGATCTCTATCACACTAGAAATTACAAACATGAAAACTGCTAGGGCCCGAAACCGCCTAGGGCGCGATCGCCCCTTCCTAGGGCGCAATCGCCCCAAAATTCCAGAAACTCCGCGCGATATCGCTCCATGTCTGGCGCGGTCGCTCCCTAGGTGCTGTCAGAGGAATTACTGATTTGCCCATTGTTAAATCATCTAATTTGTTCCCAATTTAGATGGCATCAAACCCCAACAGTTTGTATGTAGTGGTTATGATTAGAGGGCGCTATATATATATATATATATATATATATATATATATATATATATATATATATATATATATATATATATATATATATATATATATATATATATACTCCTCCATTATATTTCCGTCCCATTTAAAAAGCTTCACTTTCCCATCCTTAAATCACTATTATTCTCTCTCCTACTTTACTTTTACACTCACAACATTCTCTTTCTTACATCACCTCCCACTCATTCTCTCTCCTATTTAATTTTTCATACTCACAACATTTAAATTTTTTCTCTTTCCTACATCACATTTCTTATTTTGCGTGCCGGACAAATTTTGTGACTCTTTCGCCGGGACGGAGGGAGTATATATATATACTCCCTCCGTTCCAATAAAAACTTCACTAATTATCCAAAAGGGCGTCCCGTTAGAAGCTTCACCTTTCTTTTTTTGGCAAAGAATCTTTACTATTTCCTCCCCTCATTCTCTCTCCTAATTCACTATTACACTCACAACACTTTTCAAATTTACTATTTCCTCCACTAATTCTCTCTCCTATTTTCAAATTACACTCACAACATTTTTTTCCCACCTATTTCCTTAATATTTGTACCCACCAAAATGGTGAAGCACTTATTGGGATGGATGGAGTATATATATACATTATAACAATATCAACGGTTTTTATTTTTGGGACGTTAGTGTCATGGGCCATCCTTACCGTCAGATGTTGGGGTGGGTCTGACAAAGCAAAATTAAAATCTTATTATTCTTTTTGCAAAATATGCACTGTGTCTCAAGGCTAGATAAATCCGATGGTCATTTAAAAAAATCCCTTCCCCCCATTTATAATTATTTTTTAGCAAATGATAAATTCAATTTCATTAATAAGTAAAAAAAAAAAGACATTCCACAAAGGCCGAAGGTTCACCTCAAATTTCAATCAGTTCCATCTTTTAACCTACAATAATGATATTTCTGGTCTAAATATTAAAACATTCGAATTTCTCTAAAAGTAACACTTGGAAACTGTCTCAATTCGGTGTTTAAGAAATTGCCCCTCAGGTAATATGTTGCGCTGAGCAATTGATATGAATAATTCGGGTTGACGAGAAAACGTCTAACAGAAATCTCAAAATTCACGAACAATAATTGTGTAGTTAGAACATTGACATCAACTTCATTGTGAGAAAATGCAATAATCATCACAATTGCAAAAAAGGAAAAAACAACAAACAAACAAATAAATAAATATAGTCTCTCACAAAGTAGAGACAAAAACGACTCTCACAAACAAGAGAAAACAACGACTATCAACTAAGGAGAGAAATTTATTATTGAAAAGCAAAAATTCACTCTTAATTTAAACATTAATCATTGAGAATAATACATGATTAAAGTTTAAATTAAGAGATTAAAACAAAACATATTAAATCGTTGATAGAACCGAAGAATAAAAAGACCATCAGATTGAAATTTGCGTGCTAAGAATGGGAGAGATGAAAAAATCAAAATTGCCCGATTGAATGGAATATGTATGAACTAGGGACGTCCAAATCAGAACTGGGCGGCTCGGAACCGTGGAACCGTTCCGAATCGGAATCAGCCGGAACCGGAACCGCCTCGAACCGTAACCGGTCGGAACCGTAACCGGCGGTTTGGTGGTCCGGTTTCGGTTTTTACTTTTCAAAAACTGTGAACCGGCGGTTTCAAACTGCCTGAACCGGAACCGTCAGAAACCGTTAACCGAACCGTCAGAATTCGTTAGAAATCGTCAGATTTGTCAGAATATAGCCGTTATACCAGTTAGCTAACGGCTAGTTGACAAAAAATAACCGTTTTTGACCCTTTTTTTTAACCAGATTTAAGTCCTCAAAAAAAAATTGTGATCTTAACAAATTTTCTCAACTATAAATACCATCCCCCTCCCCTCACATTTTTTCCACACAAACTCCATTAACTCTCTCTTAACTTTCTCTAACGAATTTCGTTAATTTTGTTGATTCTCAAGCTCAAATCATAATTCAACTTTCTTATTTTCATCCAATATCCATATTTTCATCCAACATCTTTATTTCATTTTCATTTCATATTTTACATTATAAATATTCTTAAAAACCTCATAATCAAGAAGGGTAGAGGGAAAGGGGAATCTTCTTCTCTATCACCACAACCACCACCACCACCACGGTTTTTTGAAAATGAATGTGGTCAATTTTATGATATGGGGCAAAATGAAAACGAGGTGAAAGATTGGGAAGATGATGACGAAGTGAAAGATATTCCAAATTTTGTGCCAGCACAAAATGTTGATAATCTAACTCCAACTACTTAATAAAGTGATGACAATACTATGGAATCCACAATGGGAGGGCGGCGGCGTAAAGCAAAAAATAATCCCCCTTCCGTTCCAAAAATCAAGAAAAGTGATTCCGAAGTATTCACGAAATTTTACAAAAAAGTTCCGATTGACGCAACGGGGAAGAATTTAAAAGCAATATGGAATTTTTGTACAACAAATAACAAACAAACATATGATTAATCTACCGCTGATGGATACGGTAATTTGAGAAGACGTACAAGAGAAAAACACCTCAGGAAATATGACATAGATACCACTCAAGCACAATTGCAATTATTCGCTTTTTCAGAAAATATTGGTATGTCTTCTCAAACTTTTTCTAATTTATTTACATTTAATCATCTAAATCGTAGAAGAGAAATTGCTAAATTTGTTTGTAAGCAATTTATTCCCTTTAATTTTCTCGATAACGAAGACTATTAACATTTAACTAGTGTAACACCCGTGCGTTAAACGCACGATAAAAAAAACTTTGATAAATAACATGAACTAAATCATATAGTTAATATAACTATCTCATTTGATTTGCATGACTGTCATTAAATAAAAATAATTATCTCATTTCTAAGTAATTAATATTATCAACAACTCTATTTTTTTCATTAATTTGCGTCTTTTAAAATATATTTTTTTGGATATAATCTTATAAAGTCATACTTCGTATTTTCTAACCAATATTATATAATAGTTTTCCTTTTTAAAATTATCTTATAGTTTTTATTTAGAAAAACCCATATAAAATAGAATTTTTTAGAAAACTATTTTGAAATAGTTATGACACCATATTTATTGTTTTAGCAATAAATATAAAATTTATAACCCAAAAAAAGAATGAATTTAAAATTTCAATGCAAATTAATTATCCCAAAATTTGAAAATCCTTTCTTATACTTTGTATTTACCATTTTTTTTAATTTATGAAAGTTCATCTAAATAACACTCATTGAAACTTAATTATATATCACTCTTTAAGAAGATGGTTCAATAAAACACTAAAATCTCAGTTTTTTATTTTATTATTTTTTGAAATTTTAATGAACAAAAAAATATCAACAATATACTCAAAAGTTGTATCAAAAAAGTGGTTAAATAAGATTTCAAGCCTATTTTTTACTATTAGCTAAAAAAATCACTTCGTTCGAAGAAATTAATGAAGAAAAAGGAAAAAGGTTTTAATAAAAACAAAGAAGAATTTAAGAGAATATAATTTTGAAAACAGAATTTTCAACAAAAATATATCATCACATTAATTTAATAATATTACAGATTTCTAAACATGATCAATAGCTATTTTCGTTTTAAAAACACTCTTCATTCAAGAAAAAAATGAAAAAAAATATCTAAGTATCATTGTTATACATAAGTCTTTAAAAAAACAATTATTACTATTACCCACATTTCAAAAATATCAATTCATTAAATGAAAAATTTCATGTGTTTCTAAATGTATTTTTATTATTGTTTTTTCATATTTCATTTTTTACTTGCAAAATTAAGAGTTTGCAAAACAATGATATTTATGAATTTGTGAATAAAGGAGTTTAGGTATAGTGGCTAAAAGTAAGAGAAAAAAAATAATGTTTCATTTGCATTTAATTAATAGGGGAGAGAATAGGATAATAGGTTAATTTAAAGACAATTAATTGTTTTCTTGATTAGTTGATTTAAAGCAAAAAATATTCTAGAACCATCTATGTTTTGGAGGGAAAATGAGCTTGTTGAAGTGCTCTATGCACTTCAACCTTTATATATATATATAGATATATATATATATATATATATATATATATATATATATATATATATATATATATATATATATATATATATATATATATATATATATAGATTAGATGTTGTTTTAATCCCGACGCTAGCAAAGTAGCTCGTACAACCCTAAAACGAGATGTTAAAAATATAGTAGGAGAATATAAATTTGATTTACATAATATTTTTGCTAATTTGTCATCTAAAGTGTCTATTTGTTCTGATATATGAAGTGATAAAAAATTCGACAACCTGCTCGGTTCGCTATAATTCGTCCTCAAAATCAAGCATCAAGTAGCACTGAAAATGAGAGGTTTAGTTACTCCAATGTTCGAAGATATACTTTATCATCATATATGAGTAAACAAGAGCCGAGTTCGGGATAGAAATATTCATATGTCATTGAAGGAAGACTTGATTGAGAATATATGGGAAAAATTTCATGAGTAAATGGATGATTAAAATGTTTTGCTCCATATCAGAGAGTATCTCATCTAATTTTTAATATTTTCTATGCTTTATTACGTATTTTAATGTATTTTGTTTTCGTATGTAATTTTCATGTTATAATTTATTAGATATAAATTTCTTCAAATAATATAAATAAAAAATAAATATATTAATAAAATAATTAATTATAATTAATCATTTATATAGTACAATAATTAATAATTATATATAGTAGTAATAAATGTAATATAAATGAGTAGGAAAGAGAAATATGGTGAGGTATAATAAAAAGTAGGAGAGCGAAACTGATTACTTTTGTCATAAATGGAGATAAAATTGTTTGAAGTTGTGAATATTGATTACTGATGATGTGAAAATGAGTTGGAGGAGAGAGGGATGCCATGACTCAATTTTTAAAAGACATGACTGCGGATGCTATTAGGACCTAAAACGGTAGCAGGATTGAGATTTTGCAACAATTATTGATTTTTAAATTAATAATTAATATTAATTCAATTTGAATTGCTCTCAGATATATTAAATTAATCTCGATCATTTCTAAATATGAATCATATGCAAGAGTAGTGATGGCAACGGCAAGTTTTATACGGATTTGTTGTTTCCAAATTTACTCCCACTCAAATTTCGTAGAACCCAAACCCACTCCGCCCCCTTAAATCAAAATCTGAACCCACCCACCCCATTTACTATAAAACTTGTATAAAAAATTACTTTTCACTGTAAAATGATATTTTTTATTTATAAAAAATATCCCTTAAAAAGATGGAGACTTATCTTATTGTATAAGATAAAAAAAAAGTACATTACATCATAAAAAATAAATAGGAGTTATCAGTTATGTATAAATATTATCGATATTATTAAGAATTTTATAGTAAATAAACATATACTCCCCACATTCCGGTTTAATGTTCTTAATTTAACTTATGACACGGGGATTAAGAAAAAATAAATATTGTGAGTATGAAAAGTAAAGTGTAAAAGAGAAAGTGGGTATGGAATTTTTGGTGTGACAATGACAAGTGGGTCCATTATTCTTTTTTGATAATAAAGCAACTAAAAACAAAAAATGAAACTAGGGACAAATAGAAAATAAAAAAATTGAGAAATTTTGGTGATCTTAAATCAGTCCCAAACCCGTCTGACTGAGTTTGAAAAAACTTGTCCCAAACCTTTCTACTGGAAGTGGGTGTTTTCGAATTTGGGAATTTTTGCCATACTATCCCTGCGGCTGCGTAGGAGCACAACAACAAATCCAAATGACCCGGCAGGGTTTCAACATCTAAGATCATTATTATGGGAAGCAATCCTATCCCACCGATTTGTCTCTCTCGTCCAAAAGGGAGATTAATATCCTCTATATCTTATTCGACTTATAATTTTCTTTAAATGATTTACTCAAAGTAAGTTGGTGACCTAACCTTTTTTTTTTTTTTTTAGCATGCATACTAAACAAGTTGTAAGCTAAATTTGTGATTTCATCCGTTCCGTGTAACGAGTATCTCTTGTCAATACTCCATAATTGAAATCGAGGGATAAGAAAGATTTGCTAGAAATGGCTAGGGATGTAGCCGAGTACGAGAGCCTAGTTCCAGCCAAAAATTAAATATATTATTTCGTATATACATACGTATATTTATTACAAAAGTAATAATAACACTCCAATGAAGTTAAATCATTCATTTATAAGCAAAACAATTGACTGTTTATGAGTTTCGCCATGAATCATACACGGGTAACCTCCCCCCCCCCCCCAACATTTGTTTTTCTTTAGTTCAAACTTCGTAACTCAATTCAGTCAAGTCGCCTCAACAAGTATTCAACTTGAACTTCCTTTGTCAATGGCATGATCCAGTCACCATACAGATCAGCAACCAAGCTTGGTTTGATCTTATATACCGGTTCTGTTCCTTCTTCACCAAACCCAAATGTCACTTCTTGTCCATACGTTCTCGTCTTCATCTCCACTCTCCTCTGGATTGCTTCCTCAACAGTTGGGTACGTTAGCATATTCATCAGTTGCTCTCTATCCTGCACATCAACCAAGTTTACCTTAACATATAAGCAAAGGAACGAACTACAATGGCCGCTCTCAGCGCTTTGAGTGCAAAGAAATGAGTTGGGTGATTGCATACTTGGGCTTTTATGGCCGATTCGTAGTTATCTGGTGAAGCTTGAAATTTTGCTTCTGCTACAAATTTACCGTAATGAATTCTTTTCGAGAGGGCCTACATACAAGATTCCAGAATTCAAAATAAAATACAGTCCCCAATTAAGAATTGAAAAGCACAGCTATTTCTTCACATACTATATACTCCCTCCGTCCCACTATAGTTGACACCCAAGGAGTGGGCACGGGAACTAAGAAGAAACAATTAAATAAAGAAAATGTGTGGTAGAAAATGAAGAGAGAGAATGAGTGGGGTAAATAGTAGTGTTGGTTGAATAAATTGAGTGGTGGAAAATGAAGAGAGAGAATTAGTAGTGGGGTCCATCTAATATAAAAATATAAAAACTAGGTTATTTTTGGAAGGTGTCAAGTGAAGTGGGACGGCCCAAAATGGAAAGAAGTGTCAAGTATAGTGGGACGGAGGGAGTATTCAGCAAAATGATGTAGTATAGTAAATATACTATCTTTCCCAAATTCAATTACCACTTTTGTCCCAAAATGAATGACTACTTTTGTCCCAAAATGAATTGACCTTTTGAAACTTTTCCATTTAAAAACTTTGTTCCTAAATGAATTTTTTTTTTTTCATTTTGTTTTTTCATAGTGCATTATATTTTTGCAAATGAAAGTGAATAGCAAGAATGTTTAAGATTTTTTTCTATTAAAAATCAAAAATTTTCAAAATGACCCATAAATTCAAAAGGGTCATTCACTTTGGGACGGAGGGAGTAGAAGAGTGTGACTACGGAGGTCGCGGTGGTGAAGATGGTGGAGGGGTGGGGAAGAAGAGTGTGGGTTGGGGAAGAAGTGGTGGAGTATTTTGGGGAAGATTTTTCTCTTTTTTTTTTTTTTTTTTTGGGGGGTGGGGTGGGGTGAACTCATAAATAGAGGGGTGGAGATATCAGCACCCAATTAGTTACACTCTCTGTCCTGCTTTAAAATTCTCTACTCCCAAATTTGAGTGCGCCCTTTGTTATGAATTTACTCGGTTCACCTTTTGAACTGCTACAATCTGGACACTAAGGGCATTCATGTCGTGCGCTATTAAGAATTGTCTAAGAATCAACTTCCTTAATTTCCATAAAAAACGAAAAAGAGAATCATTTTGGACAGGTAAAATGTTTTATTGATTCAAAGGCTAACTACAGAGTACTACAAGCATGAGTGTCAATTAAAATGTGTACCTGAAGGCAAATTGTGTCACAAACTGCAGTTGACCCACAATTGCCGTCATTACCTTCCTTGACCAATCTCGGAAGAAGGTTTTTGAAGTACATATCCCATATTTTGGCATTGATATTGATTGAATCGGCAATGGGGTGTAATACCTGTACTCACACCATTAACCAGAAGTTAATAAGGGAAATAGAAAAGAAAAAAAAGGGCACACCATACACCATAAATGTACACGTCTTCAACAGCTCAAATTTTTCTCCATCCCAAGATGAATGTCCAAAAATATTTAAAATTTGCTCTTGATCAAGAGTAAAGTTGGACATTTTTTAGATATTCATTTTAGGACAAAGGGAGTATTTATTTATAAGTAAGAAGTAAAGAGTAAAGAGTAAGAGTAAAGAGTAAAGAGGCATGTATAAAAAAAAGTGCCAAAACAGGTTAAGCGGCCTATGTTTTATCATAACGTGTTTATGTTTCAAATTCATGATGAGATATGATGAGCTTCATAAACCACAAGAAACTCGTAGCTGAAAGCTGCCAATAATATTGAATCTTCTCCAACTTGATAAGTAATTACTTACCTTTGGGTACTGCAAAGGCGGCAATAGAGGCTCAGGTAAGTCATTTGGGAAGAAAGGATGCTCGTCAGGGCTCTTGAATCTTCCAACCTATTTCAAATACCAGTCAATAAATTGTAGCAATATCTAATTTGTTTCCACATGTAAACTTAAAATTTGTTCGACATACCTGAGCATGAAGCTTCTCGGTTTCTTTGACCATAAACTCAATCAAAGAGCCATGGAATCCATCCATGGCAAAAGCATCGGGATCATATGTCTCACCATTGTAACAATATTGAGCTCTCTCCACAAGGCTAAAAATTATGCTATCCTCTTGTCGAATTAAGGAACTTCTAATACCGTCCAGGGTATAACTTTCAGTCTCGTCTACCCTAGCTTTCTTTGGTATACTACAAGAAAAGAAATTAAGTTCAATAAACTAATTTTGACACATCTCGGTAATCAAAGAAACATCATGTCGTGTTTTCTAGTTGTTAAACTTTAAGCTACTATGCCCACTTAGAGAGAAATTTGAAACTAAGAGATTACACACAAACGATATCAAGTAACCGGTTGCAAAGATTTTTTTCTAAGATATTCATAAATTCCACCTTCTTGAAAACTTGTCACTTTGCAAATAATGTAGATCTAAATCCATTGAACTGTGTAACATTTTGTTTTCTTTTGCGTAGGAAGTAGTATACAACATACAAGCAAATATTGCATATGATTTGCAATATTTGCAGAATTTCAAGCGGTTGATCAAAAGAACTCTATGCACGCAACTGTATCATATTACACATTTTTTGGAGAATTCTCGACAGAAATTACAGAAAATCAAAATAGGCATACAAAACACAGTGTGAATGCTAGTTTTTTAATGCGTGATTTGCAGATGTCCAATCAGCGCATCAGATCAATACAACTCAATTGACTGTCTTTTTCCTGTTTACTAAGGGTCGGTTACACAAATCCTTTTTGGCCATCCTCCTTGATCTAATGCAAGATCATCACTTAAACACACTTACTTATATCCTTCTTACTTATTGCGATGATGCTGGTTTCGGTCTTCCCCAACCTCTAGTAGGATTGCGGATATCCATATAATCACCCATATTACCCTATTCTGACTGGTCTATTACAATGTTCCAGACCATCTAAACAATTTTCTCTGATGTTATCTCCTATTGGTGCTACATTGCTGTCTTGAAATATGTTTGTTTCAATCTTACTCTTTCTAGTTTCACCACACATTCATCTCCACATTCTCCTTTATGCTGCTAGTTTGCCAAACTTATTATCCATAAACTAAAGTTGATCTAATAGATGTCTTAAAGAACTTCCCTTTTAACTAATCAGGCAGAACTGCATTAAATCAAGAACAGATAAAAGAGAGCGACACATAAAAAACCTCCATTAGATAAAAGATAGACAGATGGAAAATAATCATTTAATCTACAGTCAATAATCATGCATGGCAATGGGTAGAACCAGCACTTATAATGATATTAGATCCATTAGATTGAGAGTCTAAAATAGGTGACCGAAGTCAAGATACATGCATTGATTCAGTTATCCATTGATCAAATTATGTTTAGGTGGGAGACAAAATATTGTCTTTCATGCCATTGTCATAAATGTCCACTCTCTTAATCACATTTCAGCATAGTTATCAAAAGCGCGCCTAGGCCCGCGCCTAGGCTCCGGGCGCAGAGAGGCTCAGCTTTGGAGCCTGGATTGTGCTAGGCGAGGCTCTGTTTCATAGGCGAGGGATTAGGCGCGCCTAGGACTGAAGCGCGAGCCTTGATGGTGTGTGCCTAGGCTCCGGGCACAATAATTGACCAACAATTAAATCGTAACTAAACCTAATACGCGACTATTACTCTTCTCTGCCACGACTCTCTCACGTACACGTGTCATAACTTTGTATAAGAGTAGCGATCATTAGGAACTCCTTCAAACTAACAGCGACGACCTCCGGCGACCTGGGAAGAACTCCGGCGATCTCCCTGATCACTTGATGTGGTATGTATACTATATTTTTAGTATAGTATACATACATTTATTATGACATATAACGTATGTTTGTGCTTGTTTCTTTTATGACTTATAACGTATGTTTGATTTACTACTTGCATTTGATTTATTGCTCATCTTGATGTTGTATGTATACTATATTTTTAGTATTTTAAGGCATTTTTGCGTCGTCACTCGGGCGCGCGCCCGCCTTGCGTCTTGCGCCTAGGCTCCGGGCACACCTTTTGCGCCTTGGGCCTTTAATAACTATGACTATTAATGGGACCCATTTATCATACTCGCACCAAATATCCACTTACTACCCCTACCCCACTTTCTCTCTCATACCTCACTTTTCATATTCACAACACACCTATACTACCATTATTATAACACTTATCCTTGATTCCCGTTCTCAAAAAGAGATGAGAACTTTCAAATGAGCCAGAGTTGTTCTATTTTCCACCTTTCGGCTGCCTTTTTAATGCCTCGCCTTTTCCAGGTTGGTCTTGTCGGCTTTTGCCTTTTAACAAATTTAAAAAGGTGATACATTAGGGATATATTGATAGCTAATTATATATTTTATGTGGTGGTTATAATTTTCTATAACAAATTTTATATAGTGCTTAAACAAGGAAAGTCCAAAAACTGAAATACAATGGTCCAACCCATAAACAAACACATTTACACACTGGAAAGTTTAAAGTGGAAAGAAAGAATGACAAACTGACCATGCAGTTTGGCTATTAAATGCAGTTTTTCACATCACAATTTCAGTGGTACAATAATTAAGAACCCGAACATAAACCAATCAAAACACAACTTCAGATCTATTCTACAACAACAACTTCAGACCTGATTTGTTAAAAATCTAACCAAATGACAATAAAGGTGATGAAGATATGGCTCAGATCACAATTCACATTCTGAACATTAACCAAATCTTTCATAATAATGAAAGATTTGGTTAATCTATTTGCTCAGATCACTAATCAGATTAAAAGGTAGTGGTTTTCGCACGCGAAAATCACCTTCAGTATGACATTAAGAAAAATGAATCTATATCTAAACACATTTAGACTTCAAAAACTACGCCGTTGCACTGAATATGTAGCCATTCCATGGCCCCACCCTCACTCTCCACATTATGACTTGTTGAGAGTGTATTAGTTTAAAGAGATTCGACACAGCGATAATTTTAGGAAATGAAACCTAGTCTTTAATTCAACTTTTGCCGCCCTGAGTTTAAGATCTATATCCAGTTTCATTGTGTTTTTCATTCTAAATCAAGAATGCGAAAAATTTGAAACTGAACTTATATGATGCAGGGAAGCATGCTATTGCTACGTCCAGAACTGTGATTCTTCTTGTTTCTGGTTAGTAACCCAACCCCCAACTGCTGTAAGATCTTTCTATCACTCCTCTTCTAAGCAGCAGTAACAGGATATATGCATGTACATATATATGTATATATATCCATACATATGGATCTACATATGTAACTCAGTAAACAACAAGCGCTTAAAGGCACATCACCTAAAAACTAAGATAAATAATTTTTAGTATGTCCCTTACCCCAAAACTTATGATGCATCATCATGTTTTAAAAGAAAGCAAGATAATTTTGAGCAGCAAGCAACCTTGATTTCTTCGATTAAATGATGTAATTATCTTTGTGGGATCTACGGAAACACAAGTGAAACTCCTAATTTCTTCCTCATTCTTTCCTTTCTTTTTGCAATTAGATCTCGAAATTAGATTTAGTTTTTTTTCATTCATAGTACTCACTTCAGACAAACCATGATTGAGTGTGCAACCCTAAAATCACTTGATACCTTTAGGCCAAGCAATTCTTCTTAGGTCCTATCTAGAGTGCCAAAACACCTCATTGAATATACTCCCTCCGTCCCACGTTAGTTGAGACTAACTTTTTGGGCACACCAATTAAGGAAAATGAATAAGATAATGAAAATGTGTGGTAGAAAATGAAGAGAGAGAATGAGTGGAGTTAATAGTAGGTTGGTTGAATAAATTGTATGGTGGAAAATGAAGAGAGAGAATGAGTGGGTGGGGTAGGGTGAATATAAAATATTAAAATTTTTGCCATTTTGGGCAGTCTCAACTAACGTGGGACGGCCCAAAAGGGAAAGAAGTCTCAACTAACGTGGGACGGAGGGAGTATATCCTTCATAACCCTAATCAAGCCTTGAGGAAAACACTTCCTTTAACATGATAAATATAACCGCAATAATTATATTGCGGTCATTGGCAAGAAAAATCTTGCAACTAACAGTCTAAAACCTCGCTATTTACCATCTTCTGTCAGGCTTATGGTGGATGCTTTTAACATCTCAAGAAAGCGGCTCACTTTAAATTTCATCTTTTTTCCAAGATTATATTAACATTCTTATCTTCACAAACACCTCTATTAACACGGTTCACCTCATAGCAGTTGCCGTCCTGCATCAGGTCTTCTCTCACTACGTCTATTCTGGTTGAAACTTTGAATGTATTCACTCCAATTTTATCGTTAATACACTTCTAGTATATCGATCTTGGCCACTCGGCAAGGAAAACTATGTTACTCCTTTTGCTGGCTTGTGAGTTTTGACACCATCCCACATGTAGTTTATGAAGTTCGAAAGCCTAGCAATAGAATTCTTCTCTCAACATAACATGTGTAAGTCAATCTACAGAACTCCAGAAAAAAATTATCCAGTTAACCCAACCTCACCCCCTTGAATAGTAACCCTTAAATCCAATTTTTATTTGACTATTCTCACAATCTTCAATCCTCTTAATTTAAGCTCTTTGATACTGTCTTGATTATGAAAGCTATTTGACTATTCTCACAATCTTCAATCCTCTTAATTTAAGCTCTTTGATACTGTCTTGATTATGAAAGCTGACACATAACACTTACCATTTCATTGCTTTTCCCTCTCTATTCAGATTATCAAACTGTTAATTGTTTGCAGAGGAGTTGAGCACCAATAAACCTAATGCCACCTTCCTTGAAGTCCAAGCGCATCCTACTAGAAATAGCTCTTAATGGCCCAATTGCTCGATGTCTAAGCCAACAATCAAAATGAAATTCTGGAATCCCACATATATTAAGCAGTAAAAGCTATATAAGGCCTTCAAAGCTGGCTCAAGAATGAAAGAAATAATGCGAAGAAGCCATTTCAGACTCTTCATGCATACAATGTGTGTGCACGGTGCACCGCTAAACAGGTGCTCTAACAGTGAAATCACTAGAGGATAAAGGCGAAGAAGGGCACTCAGACGGGAGGAGTAACTAACCAAGCATCAAAAGGAAGATCAGAGTTTTGAAGGAGGGCGCTCAAGAAAATTTACAGAGAGAAGACCAAGATACCCACCAAGGAGAGTGAAGGAAAAAAAAAAAACACGGAACACTGTTCAAATATTTAACTGAACACCTACAGACATTCCAAAGCGGATGCCCAAAAAAGGAAGGGAAATTTACCCAATCCCTAAGAATTGACAAGGACAAAATATTATCAAAAAAATGTTAGGTTCTGTTTGGATGTGTGGTTTCCATTATATTTTGTGGTTTATTAGTGGTTTAGTAATAGTATGAGCATCGGTAAAAGTAAGTGAGAGATAGATACCTGAGAAGTGGGCCCAAGGAAAGAAACTAATGAAACCAGAAAAAAATAACAAAACACATCAATCCCAACAGGAACTTTGAATTCAATCGCATTTTTAAAAAAAAATTAAGCAATGTCGCAAACATAAACCATCAGTATCAGTCAAAAAATCCTGAAAATCCAAAAGAAGAAAGCTCTGCACGGGAGAACATAAGCATTGTTCCGAAAGTGCCAAGCAGCACACTCTAAGGTGTCTATGAGTCATCATCATACATATCTTGTGATAACCACATCTCTCTATCGAATCACTTATGTTGTTAAGCACAGGAGGCCATACAAAGCCTTCAATATTTGAATGGATCTTTACTTTTTCCATATTAAAGGGGCCAAAGAAAATGAAGTGTGAATGTGGAATCTAGCCAAAGTCTGCATGGCTGGGTGGAAGAATCTAATAGCATCCTCATGCCAAGCTTGTCTATCAAGGGAGTTCAGAGAGAGTATGAATAAATAGCCGATTATCTAACAGAAGGCTACCTCATCCATACCATTACCATATCATAAAGATCGTGAATAGATGTAAATACAGAGATAGGAACTCCCTTCCCTGACAAAAAAAGACAGATATATGAGCAGTTACCTAAGAAAATCTTGTAATGTGGTGAACATGGTAGCCAGTGGAGTCCCCACATTCTCCAAAAAATAAAAAGAACCGGGTTGCTATTGCAACCCAAAATGGCGTAGGTCATGAGGGAGAAAACCACAGGAGCACTTTCAACGACTACCAAAGAAAGAGTCAAAGACAGCTTCCATTCATCATTCTTCTTAACTACTCTGTACCAAATAACTCCTTAGATGATCAAACAAATCAACTATCGTATTGTTTCAATTGTTCAGACAATGGAAGGGGGGGAGACACCAGAGAGGCAGAAACTGAACATGGGGGCGGGAACTAAAATAAAATAAAATAAAATGGAGCAATACAAGTAGAGCCATTATGGGCAAATAACAGCTATATAACATTCTGGATATGTTCTAGGATTATTTTTTTCTTCCATCACTAGAGGTCACAGGTTCAAGCCCTGGAAGCAGCCTCCTGCATTTATGCGGAGTAAGGTTTGCCAACACTTCACCTGGTGGGGACCCTTCCCCAGACCATAGTTATTAAAATCGCGCCTAGGCACGCTCCTAGACTCCGGGCGTAGAGAGGCTCAGCTTTGGAGCCTGGATTGTGCTAGGCGAGGCTCTGTTTCATAGGCGAAGGATTAGGCGCGCCTAGGGCTGAAGCGCGAGCCTTGATGGTGTGCGCCTAGGCTCCGGGCACAATAATTGACCAACAATTAAATCGTAATTAAACCTAATACGCGACTAATACTCTTCTCTGCCACGACTCTCTCACGTACACGTGTCATAACTCTGTATAAGAGTAGCGATCACTAGAAACTCCTTCAAACTAACAGCGACGACCTCCGGCGACCTGGGAAGAACTCCGGCGATCTCCCTGATCACTTGATGTTGTATGTATACTATATTTTTAGTATAGTATACATACATTTATGACATATAACGTATGTTTGTGCTTGTTTCTTTTATGACTTATAACGTATGTTTGATTTACTACTTGCATTTTATTTATTTCTCATCTTGATGTTGTATGTATATTATATTTTTAGTATTTTAAAGCATTTTTGCGTCGTCACTCGGGCGCGCGCCTGCCTTGCGCCTTGCGCCTTGCGCCTTGCGCCTTGCGCCTAGGCTCCGGGCACACCTTTTGCGCCTTGGTGCGTCTTGGGCCTTTAATAACTATGCATTTCAGACACTGAATCAACAAATGGAGAAATAAATGAATCCCTTTTGCTACCCTAATATTGATGTACTACTGATCAAATGATAAAATAGGAGATGTAAATGTATGTCCCATCAGACCACATTCATCAAACCTAATCAACAGGATCGTAATCTACCAACATTAACTCAAATATCAAGCGCCGTAGAAGCCACATTCCAGATTTAGAAAGTTACTGACTTGAAGTTCACTACTGATGCATGAAAGAATTTTCCACGGCGATCACAATTAGGGAGAATCGTTGCACAAAACTTTTCTATATTGAGATCATCAAAGAGTGACCAAAGGGAGCTTAATATCATTCTCCTAACTTAAACAATGCTCAGTTTTATGATGCAAAGAGTACATGTTACACCTAAAGAACAACCTTTCAACTTTACCCTTAACATATGATACTAGCATATGCAGTTTGCCCAAGCATTTTTGTATTTATGACCAACTTCAGGGATGCTACGGATACCCTTCACTATTAAACACTTTGTTCTCGCTGAGGAGAGCAGAAGTACTTTGTATACATAAAAATAATACCTACATCAAATTACACGAAAAAATAAATAATGAATACTACTCCATCGCATTCAAAACCAAGAGATCAAAACAATTCGGAATTGAGCAGGAAAAAAAGTACAATACTTTCTACGATTATAATCAAAACCCAATTTTCAATTAAAAAATAGAGTCATCTATCATGCTTTCATAACTAAGAAAGCAAGTCAATTAACAGAAATCATACTGCCTACTAAATTTGAAAACTAAAATTCTATTGAGAAAAAAAAACACTTTATAACCACAAAAGAGGGCACACAATCTTCTCCTGGACAAGGCTATTACAGTTGACCAAATCAAAAAAAACAAAATAACCAATTTTGAAAAATTTACAACAAACTAATAGGAGGTTCCATGAAATCCCAAATTGAAAAATCACAAGTTTTCTAACCTGATGGAAGATGCAGAAGCTTGAAGACGGGAAACTCTAAGAATGGGGAATCTGGTGGTGGTGTTATTATGGAAGCATTGATGGGCAAGAAAGGAATTGGGTCTAAAACACTTGGGAGCAATGGTTGGGGTCAGCCCACCGCCACTTAACAACTTCATCTCCATTTGCCGGAAAAACTCTTTTCAACTCCAAAGATTATAAGTGCGTGTGTGAAAGAGGAACTCGAATAAGGCAATTGTGGTAGTTGGGTTGAGGAGGAAATTATTGTTCGTAGTGGTGACGATGGTGGTTCAACCGGCTGAGGTGGTGGTGCTTTGGCGTGGCGGAGTAGCGGCGCAATCGCAGGGAGAGAGAAACAGCCGTTCAATTTCGTAGAGAGAGAGAGAGAAGAGACTGCGTTAGAACAGTAATCTGGTGGTTGGGGGGAAGAGAGAGGGAGTTTCAATGGAGGAGGGAGCTATGAAAAATGAGGCTTCAAGGTGGGAGGAGGAGGAGGGGGAGAACGCAGAGACAGAGGGTTAGATTTAGGGATAGATTTATTTTTTAAATTATATATATATATTTATAATTTTCAATTCCAAAGATTATAAGTGTTTGTGTGAAAGAGAAACTGGAATAAGGCAATTGTGGTAGTTGGGTTGATGAGGAAATTATTGGTTGGTAGTGGTGACGATGGTGGTTGTTGAAACTAATGGTTAGGTGGAATTTTGTTTACAAGTGGAAATGTCTTTCAAATCAAAGACGTTTCAGCCATCAATGTATTCGTATTCTTTTATGTTCTTCTCCCCAATTGGGTTTGGGGATGAGTTGGCCATTCTTTCAATTTCTAAAACCTAATTTTTTCTATTATTAATAATTTTTTTAAAAAAAAAATACCTAATTTTCAATAAATAGAATTCATACAAATATGCAATTGCTGGTCGAATCCCACGAATACAATGTAATATTTATTAATGACGTTTCAAATTAAGATTTATAATAAAATAATGACAAAGACTTATATGAGAACAAAAATACCCGTCTCATCCATGAGACGGGTCAGATCCATGACCCATGACCCGCCCAACAAAAACTTATATGAGAACAAGAATACCCGTCTCATCCATGAGACGGGTCGGATCCATGACCCATGACCCGTCCAATTTTTTTTTTTTACTCCAGGACCCATGGGTCCGACCCTGACACGTGGCAGCCTCTCATAGGCCCAAAAAAAGTTTTTTTTTTTAATTTTTAAATTTTGTTTTTTTTTTCGGTTTGTGAAAAGTAATAGTTACTATAACATAATGTAATGATTGTATGCATATAAAGTAATAGTTTGTATACATTAAGATAATACATATATACAGAAAAGTAATAGTATTTTTTCCTATGTTTTCTTCGTTTGACAAAAGTAATACTTATTATAACTAAAATGTAACAAACGTGTTATTTATATGTAATAGTATTTGTACATAATTGTAACACATATGTATAGATATCTATATGTTTTCAAATAATAAGTTACAATGAGTTCAAATTTATCATGATACATGTAAAAGTATTACATTATCTATAGAAATATGTTACAATTTCATCTATCAAAGTGTTACATTTACTTGTATAAACTATTACATTCATATACATAAGTTATTACATTTCAAATGTAATACATATAGTTTGTATTACATTTGAAAAAATGGGTAAAAACGAGTTTTTGTTTTTTTTAAACAGGTATTACGTTTACTTATGAACAATGTTACTTTATATGTATACAGTCATTACATTAAGAGATGGTAACTATTACTTTTTCTAAACCACTGAAAAGCCGAAAAAAAATAATATAAAAACTAAAAAAAAAAAAGCAAAAAAAAAATGGACCTATGAGAGGCTGCCACGTGTCAGGGTCGGACCCATGGGTCCTGGAGAAAAAAAAATTGGCTTATAAAAGGCTGCCACGTGGCGGGACATGCCCCATGGGTCATGGGTCGACCCGTCTCATGCATGAGACGAATCCCCTTGTTCTCATGGGAGACCACCTCTAAAATAATATTGTGGGGAGAAATTGTTGTTGTGAATAGTAGAAATAATTCAAACGCTACTCTAATTTAGATTGAACATCTTATAATGAAAATATTTTTGAGAACAGGATTCAAACAATATGCAAGCAAATATTTAAATCATGATTTTTTGTAATAAGTTCCATGTTATAATTTAAGGATGATACGATAATTTGTGCTAACTTCTCACGATCAAGTTATAGCACACGTATTTTAATAATAACACGGCCCTTCTCTCGATGGTTCCATACATTAGTCAAAACCCATTAAGTTATATAAAATCCACGTATTTTATTACTCTACTCTCGTGATTAATGGTGTCTAGTTTAATTCATATGATTCCGTTAATCAAGAATCACGACTAATTACTTCTCTTGATTAACTAGGATTTTGTACGTTTTCATATTTGTAGCATTGAAAATAATAAGAAAAAAGTTGATTAATAAATGGTAGAAAGAATGATGATATAATTTAAATAAACGAACTACATAATTATTGAGTTTCCGTCCACAAAAACAAGGAGTATTACTTACAAGCTATTTCTATTGTAACAACAAGAAAACAAGTATAATTATGAAATAGATAGGGAAAGAGATACGTACAAATTGTAGAACAGACAACAAATTTGATAAATAAAACCTTTAATAATTGCATAAAACAGACAACAAATTTGATAAACAAAACCTTTAATAATTGCATAAAACAGACAACAAATTTGATAAACAAAACCTTTAATAATTGCATAAAACTCCAATCTTCAAAAGTACAAGAACACTTGAATAATTCCCAAAAATCTAGAGTGATTTAGGGATTATTTAATGTTAATGATATATAAACTAATCTAGTGATTACAAATATTTATGGATGATAAAATCTCGCCTAAACAATGTCTATTTATAGGACTAAGAGCCAAAAGTTAAGATTCTTCAAAAGGCTTCCTCCAAAATGCACATTTTGAAAGTGGGTAGAAGATTAGAGGTGAGAGAATGTAAAAGTTAAAAATATTTAGAGAATGAGTGTGAGGAATAGTAAGTTAATGATTGGTTTTTTGTAAATATGTTAACTTTATAAGAATATAATGAATGATTTTTTTTGTAAATATATTAAATCATAAGGGTATAAATATATTCAAAACTTGTCATTTATGGAAGGGAACCTTGAAGTGGGACGGACCAAAAAAGAAAGTAGGAACCTTGAAGTGAGACGAAAGGAGTATTTCATGAATTATAACTAGCCTTGACATTGAAAGATATGAGGTGGATGAAGTGAAGGTAGGTAGTGAGTCAAAGAGTACACAAAAAGATGAGTATCTAAAAAAAATAAAAATCAAAGTCCCGAGTTGCACACCCCATGCTAAGTTTTTCACACATTATTTTTTTTTTTAAAAAATCACAAATGTAAAAAGTTTATTAAAGTGTCCAATGATCCAAAATAAAGCTTTGCTTAGTAGATTCTATTAATTCCATACTAATTTATGATATTAAGGGACATCAAGTAAATATGAGACTGAGACTGAGACTGACTCAGAATCCTCAGAAAAAATAGTTGATATTAATCAATTAACAAGTATGTTTTCTAATTTAAACACTAATAATAATATTAGTGAATTAAACCCAATTTATGCTCCTACCTCTTGAAAAATATTATTACAAGAGACCTTCTCCTCAAGATCTTCTATTTGAAGAACCTGGGCCATTTCAGAATTCTTATTCAGAAAAAGCCATTTATGAATGGAATATTGATGGCTTAAATGATAAACAAATAATAGATGTAATACATAGAATTATTATGTATTCTACTGTTTGTAAACAACATGGAAATAGTGATAGCTCTATAGCAAATTTTATAACAATTGGATTTGTAGGACAATTAAGAGGTTGGTGGGACAATTATCTCACTGAGATACAAAGAATAGAAATTAGAAATCATAAAAAATTGGTAAAAACTGAATCAGGTAGTGCTACTGTAACCACTACTGGGGAAGAAGATGCAGTGTATACTCTATATCTGTTTGGCGATCCTACAACATTTTGTAGGAACAACAACCCCAATTACTGAGAAGTTACAAACACTTCTCCAAAACCTGAGATGTCCTTCTTTAACCCATTTTAGATGGTATAAAGATACATTTTTATCTAGGGTTTATCAATTAACCAATCCTAATGCAACCCATTGGAAATCAAAATTTATAGATGGTCTTCCTCATCTTTTTGCTGAAAAGGTTCGACAATCCTTAAGAATGAAAAATGATGGAATAAATATTAATTATTCCGATTTAACATATGGACAACTAATTAGTAGTTGTATAAATGAAGGATTAGCTTTGTGTAATGACATCAAGCTAAAAAATCAATTAAAAAAGCAAAAATTATCAGAAAAACATCAACTGGGTGAATTCTGTGAACAATTTGCTTTTGAATTAGGAAAATCTCTTACTCCAGAAAATACTAAAGTCAAGAAAAAACATAAAATTGTTTATAAGAAAAATAAATCTTATAAAAATATTATGAAAATTCTTACAAAAAGAATTATAAGAGGCATTATTATAAGGCTAAGCCTAAGCAAAAGGGAAAAGTATTTATGCCTAGTAAGGGAAAAAGAAAAGTAAAAAAGCTTGATATTAGTTGCCACAAATGTGGTAAGCTTGGCCATTATGCTAATCAGTGTTGGACTAAAAAAACCCTTAATGAGATAGAAGATGAGCAATTACGTTCACAATTAAAAAAGATAATGCTTATTAATTCTGAATCAGAAAAAGAATCTTCTAATGAAGAAGATTTAGGTTTAATTGATGAGACTTCTTCAGACTCATCAGCTCATGATAAAAATAATTGCGAGTGTAATGAAGTAACATATTGGAAATCCATAGTTGATATGCATGGATTAAATGTAATAAAAATAATTGCGAGTGTAATGAAGTAACTCATCATGTGCTAAAGCTAAAGCTTTCTTAATATTATTGAATTTTTGGATCATCATTTCAGCTTCATGGAACATCCTTTCATGTTCCATGGGAGAAACTCCTTCCACCACCTTTTTCAAAATTTTCTTTGTTGAAATTATTTTTGAAGGTGTTGCATTTTTAGAAGGAAAAATGGGACGTGAGTAAGAACTATTCCCAATTTTTACACTAGGAGTAAGTTGCACGTCATCATCCAAACTAAATGAGGTTTTTGTAGAAATGACCTCTTCTTCTTCTTCCATTTACAGCGACTGGACTGACTCAGAATCTGAATCATCAGAAGCGTCTGCAACTAAGCAGAGATTAACCTCTTCGGTTTCATCATAGCTTCCTTCATCAGAATCCGTTTCAATCCAAGTAGCCAACTCTTTTGAGTTCTCTTCCTCTTCAGCAACCATTCCCTTGCGACGAGAAAATTTCGCAGGAGAGATTTTTTTTCTTCATATATTCAAATCTGGGCTGTGGACACTCAGATGCAAAGTGACCAGGTTTTCTACAGTTGTAGCAAACTAGATCACTCTTTTTCTTTGTATCAGCAGCTTTTGAAAAAGTTCCTGGAGGTTTGCCTTTTGAAAATGATTTTGTGAAGGGTTTTGAAGATTTTCTAAATTTTTGAAATCTTTTCACAAACATGGCAAAATCATCATCATCCATTTCGATGAGTGATGCGGTTGATATGGAAGAATCAACGATTTGATTTGATGTAGTTGGTTTCTCCTCATGTTCCACTACAGACATGGAAAGTGATTTATTTTCCCTTCAACCTCTTCAATATGATCTAATTTAAGCTTGTAGACTCTAAGATTTGCATACAAGTTACTTAACGTCCAAGTATTCAAAACTTTGGAGTCCTCAAGAGATGTGGCTTTATTGACCCATCTCGAACCTAAAGCAGCTAGAAAAGTCATATTGACTTCTTTATCAAGTTAAAGTTTTTCCTAGAGATTTGCAAGAATTAACTACCTCAACGTAACGATCGTAAGTTTGGCGCAAGGTTCCGTTGGATTTTCTGTTGAAGTTGTTGTAGGATCTTTCAACAGCATATCTTTTATTTTCCTTGCAGAGATCGTCACCTTCAAGATAGCTCTCTATGGCATCCCACATCTGCTTTGCGGTTTTGGAATACATTACTTTTTGAAGGGTTGATACGGGTAGGGTTCCATAAATGATGAACCTCGCTTTGCTGTCCAAAGAAGCTAATCGCTTTTCTTCATTAGACCACTCAGATTTGGGCTTTTGGACTTCTGAAAATTCAGCAGTGGTGGTTGGATTGGTGTTGGCCTTCATATGAACAAATGGGCCATTCGTCACGCATTCCACCAACATTTCGTCAATGGTCTCCAAATGGATTAGCATTCGGACCTTCCAGATGTCGAAGTGGTCTTCATCCAAAAGAGGAATGTGTGAATTGTTAACCGTTGTCATGGTTTTAGTATTTGCCATAGCGAATAGGCACACAAGCTGTTAAGCTTGAAAAACAGTGGTTTTATAAATGTGTTTGCTCTGATACCACTTGTTGATACTAAAGGTGGCAACAAGGGTGAAAAATAGCTAGAGGGGGGGTGAATAGTTGTTACAAATTTTTCGCCCTCTTTTTAAAACTAAACCTCTAGCTTACAAAACCGCTTGCAGTGTATTAGAAACTGCAAGTTGAGTTGCAAAATGCACAGCGGAATATCAAAGTTATAATGCGGTTTTAGAGGTGCGGTTTTATAAAACTGAAAAGTGAGGTTTTGACAAAGTTAACTGAAAGCACAATTCACAATAATGGATAACTGAAAATAAGATCAAACAAATAAAAAACAAATAATTAGCAATGAACAGTAAATAAAAAGTGCAGAAATGAAGAACACAATATTTGGAGTGGTTCAATCGTAAATGATCTGCATGCACTATCAAGATGGTTAGTCTTGAATTTTCTAAGAGTTAGATTTTATATTGAGTATGAGAGATTACAAAGTACAAAGAGTAATACTCAGATCTAAAATCTATTCTATGAAGATCAAATCCTAGACTATAACCGGTGTATCTCAAATGAATAATCTATGTGATTAATCAAGTGAGGTGTGCGTGTGTTTAACAAGATAAAGGCTCTTTGAATCTATATGATGTAGAGCACAATGATTCTTGGGGTGTTAAAGGCTTGATTTCTGGGCTGGGAAATATTTCTTGAAGGAAGAAGATGAAGATTCAAATGGTTGCAAATTTCTGGACAGAGCTTCAATCTTCTTATGAACTCACAGCAATTTCAATTTTTCAAGCAATCTTCAAATGTTGAAGATTAGGGGTATTTATACCCAAGCACCAAAAAAGTAATTTGTTGGAAACATACATTGCAAGGGCATCTTGGTGCAATCGATTGGTCCATAAATCCACTTTTGTCCTTTGGTACAACGGTTGCAGATAAAGGCGATCGGACCTACGCAAATAAGGTATGAAGGGCATCTGTCACCTTTTCAAGATTCTTGCAGATCTTGACTGACACTTAGTCACATGACAAGATTTGGTGGTTGACTTTTGATATTGCTCACGTGGATTCCAACGGTCATAAGTGGTCCATCTTCAAGTCTTCAATCATTGGATGCGATGCAGGTGTAGATGCGGTTTGGTCAGTGCCGTTTCACCAGATGAGGTTTCTCAGTGCGGTCTGGAATTGGAACTGCACTGCGGTTTATCAAGTGCGGTTTCATCAGTTTAAGATTCACTGCAGTTCTTGAAGAGCGGTTTCAATGACTGAATTCCACACTGCGGTTTGCTAGTGCGGTCTCAGTCGTGCGGTTTGAAACTTTTGAACTGAAACCTCATGTCCAATGAGTCTTGTGCCAGTCTTCAAGCCTAAATAAACATATTCTATAAAATGGACTTATACTAAAAAATTGAAGTCTAAGCTTCATTACATATGGGCCTAAAGTCCAGAAAATGGTGATGAGGTTATGGTATCAATCAAATCTAAGCTAAAGCTAGGAGGGTAAAAGTATGCATATCCAACAGGACTAGATGGTCGAGCAAATCATGGATAAGGTGAAAGGACACAACTCTTTGGTCGTCTACTTCAAAATCACCTAGGGTTTCTCCTGCAGGCAAACTTAGCTCGCTAAAGCGTAAACCCCACCTGGTCAAGATGGAGATACACTCTTCCACGCTCATATCCTTCCACACTCCACCTAAGTGCTTGAATACTCTACGATTGACAGTGCAATACCCATACCAAGCCCCAGGTTCACAACTAAAGGTCCTAGCCAAGGCAGAATTGAAAGGGAAAGTAGAAATTACGACCTAAAAGGTAGAGAAATCGGAGTGTACTTTGGTTAAATTGGGGAAGATAAGTTTCGGAAATTAACAAAGAAGCTTGAATGCGCCTGGAAAATCAGAGGCTGGTCCTCGCTTTGTTCTTGCTGTTCGCCTGAGAATTAGGGGTTTGTAAAAATCCAATAAGGAAAAGGATTTTCCTTATATACCCAGTGCTAATTCTTTTCTGAATTGGGAAGGTTATGGAATACAACAGTTTAAACTCTCAATTAATGCCAAACATGGTTCCCAAGGCAGTTGTTCAAATGTCAAAACGGGTAATCATTACGGAATTACGACGCTTCCCCGGATCTGACCATCAAAACAGTTAATGGTCGAGATTGAGCCACGTCATCAACGGTCGACCAACCAACAGTTCGAGCGTCGATCTGCGATCTGCATAAAAGTTCATCAAAATTCTTATAAACTTCCTGGTTGACAAAGTCCATCCAGAAAGTTGGGGGCCACTGAACGGAATAAATGTGACGGGCTAGGCCCAGCGAGCAAGCCCAATTTTACGTACATTATTGCCACCACATTCTTGGTGGGTCGGCTCAATTATTACAAGGCCCCAGGCCCATCATCAAATATCAGTCGACCTAGCTCATTGTCCGACCTCCATGGTCCCGATCTAGCTTTGTCCGACATTCGATCCATCGCTTATATGGATATTACCCGGCTATATCAATTCAGTCAGGTCGACCTAGACCCATGCATGCGACCTCGACCTACAAGGCGTACGTCGACCTACAGAGTCATGACGCAGCTATATTTCTTTTCATAACAGACTCCATGCAAATCAGGAGTTATATATGGACATGATCTCTCATACAAATCTGATTCGTGATTCTAGGGATTTCATACTATCCTACTACAATTATAACACATATCAACGCCTATAAATACACCACAACTTCAACGGTTTTAAGGTAATTGCTATTTGTTATTCTGAATCATCTTGTTCATTATAATTATTTAGCTCTCTAAACACCATACTTACTCTCACGCCCGAGGGTCTTCGTCAGAGACCATTCCGGCTAGTCGTGGGTTTCTTGTTTCATGTCAATCAAAACCAGGGGATCAACCTAGTTGCTGGTCGTAGGCTGATTAACACGTTTCTTGGAGCATCAATCTCTATTTCCTTTTGTATTTGTTTTGATTTTGATCAGTTATGCGTTAATGCTTGTCAGTGCATCGCACGGGAGTAATACTAGTTTTATTAATATCAAGCAAATTTACATAGAGGGGGACAACCAATCTTACCCTTTTATAATTAGGGAGGGGGGGGCATTTAGGAGCCGTACCTCAAAATTAAATTACACAATTAAACTTAAAAAATATCTAAATTTCTAAACTATAAAATACAAAGATACTAAAAAAATATTACCTAACAATTGAAAAATTCTAAAGTTCTAAATTATAAAATACAAAGGTACTAAAAAAATATTACCGATCATCAGAATTCAGATCAAACAGTAAGAAATTTTGTAGATTTTCGAATTAATACAATATGAACCGCGGGTATGAACCGTATGAACCGCCGGTTTCGAAACCTAAACTGCATATGAACCGTAAACCGTCGGTTAACGGTTCACTCGGTTTAACGGTTCATTCGGTTCACGGTTTTTCAACGATTCAAAACTGTCGATTCATCCGGTTCAAACATGAATCATGGGCATGTATAACCCCATTTACTATAAAACTTGTATAAAAAATTACTTTTCACTGTAAAATGTTATTTTTTATTTATAAAAAATATCTCTTAAAAGATTGAGACTTATCTTATTGTATAAGATAAAAAAAAAGTACATTACATCATAAAAAATAAATAGGAGTTATCAGTTATGTATAAATATTATCGATATTATTAAGAATTTTATAGTAAATAAACATATTTTCCCTACGTCCCGATTTAATGTTCTTAATATTAACTTGACACGGAGATTAAAAAAAATATTGTGAGTATGAAAAGTAAAGTGAGAAAGAGAAAGTGGGTATGGAGTTTTTGGTGTGAGAATACAAGTGGGTCCATTGTTCATTTTTGATAATAAAGCAACTAAAAACTTTAAATTAAGTGAAAATATCTTGTAAAACGTGTTCTACGCTCGTCTGAGCGTAGAACGTGTTTTTAAATAGACGCGGTGGCATTTTTGTAAATAAATAGAACTTCTCAAAATGTGTGGTGGCATTTTTGTAAATTATTGAAACTTATAAGAGGCAGTTTTCTACACAACAACAGGCACATTTTAACACTACAAGAGGCATATTTTTGTAATAAATAATTGAAACTCACCTGACACTTTTTGATCTGCGAAGGCACTTTTGAATACTACAAGAGGCATATTTTAACACTACAACGAGGCATGTATTTTTAATTCACTTTGACACTTTTCAATATTACAACGGACATTTTTCAATATTACAAGAGGCACTTTTCAATACTACAATGACACTTTTTAACACTACGACATGCACTATTTTTCAACAATATCACCGCATTATTTAACATTACAACCAATTTAAATGTGTTTATTAGTGTCATAATAGACCATGCACTTTGTTTATATTGCAACAGGCACTTTATTGTACTAGAAAAGACACTTTCGCAAAACAGGTTCTAGGATAGCTTATCCTAGAACTAGTTTCACACAAGAACAACTCTTATATTAAACTAGAAACAAATAGAAAATAAAAAAATTGAGAAATTTTGGTGATCTTAAATCCGTCCCAAACCCCTCCAAACCTTTCTATTGGAAGTGGGTGTTTTCGAATTTGGGAATTTTTGCCATACTATCCCTGGGGCTGCGTAGGAGCACAACAACAAATCCAAATGACCCGGCAGGGTTTCAACATCTGAGATCATTATTATGGGAAGCAATCCCATCCCACCGATATGTCTCTCTCGGCCAAAAGGAGATTAATATCCTCTATATCTTATTCGACTTATAATTTTCTTTAAATGATTTACTCAAAGTAAGTTGGTGACCTAACTTTGTTATTATTGTTATAGCATTAGCATACTAAACAAGTTGTAAGCTAAATAAATTGAATGAAAATGAAACTTGCCTCTTTTTGCATTGCTAAACTAATTTGTGATTTCATGTTCCGTATAACGAAAATCTCTTGTAAATACTCCACAATTGAAATCGAGGGATAAGAAAGATTTGCTAGAAATGGCTAGGGATGTAGCCGAGTACGAGAGCCTAGTTCCAGCCAAAAATTAAATATATTATTTCGTATATACATACGTATATTTATTACAAAAGTAATAATAACACACCAATGAAGTTAAATCATTCATTTATAAGCAAAATAATTGACTGTTTATGAGTTTTAACCTCCCCCTCCCCCCCAACATTTGTTTTTCTTTAGTTCAAACTTCGTAACTCAATTCAGTCAAGTCGCCTTAACAAGTATTCAACTTGAACTTCCTTTGTCAATGGCATGATCCAGTCACCATACAGATCAGCAACCAAGCTTGGTTTGATCTTATATACCGGTTCTGTTCCTTCTTCACCAAACCCAAATGTCACTTCTTGTCTATACGTTCTCGTCTTCATCTCCACTCTCCTCTGGATTGCTTCCTCAACAGTTGGGTACGTTAGCATATTTATCAGTTGCTCTCTATCCTGCACATCAACCAAGTTTACCTTAACATATAAGCAAAGGAACGAACTACAATGGCCGCTCTCAGCGCTTTGAGTGCAAAGAAATGAGTTGGGTGATTGCATACTTGGGCTTTTATGGCCGATTCGTAGTTATCTGGTTAAGCTTGAAATTTTGCTTCTGCTACAAATTTACCGTGATGAATTATTTTCGAGAGGGCCTACATACAAGATTCCAGAATTCAAAACAAAATACAGTCCCAATTAAGAAATGAGAAGCACAGCTGATGTGGCATATTTCATACTATGTAATTCCTATGTTTTCCGTTTATTTTATATTCAATTTTCATGTATTTAGATAGGTTTGATGTAATATTGAGAGTACCATGTATTGTGAGAAATTATTGAGAAACAATGTAATGAGAGGGAGATTTGGAGAGTTTTTACCTTTTAATTGAATTTGGTTCTCAAGGAGCTCAAGAACATCATCTCAACATCCATGGAAGCCAACAAAATCAAGCCAAAGAATCAAGAGAGGTCAAAGATTGAAGAATTCTGGAATTTTACTTCAGGGGACGAGTCGTACTAGCCTTAGCCAAGTCGTCCCCATCAACTGGACGAAGGAATCAGAGAGAGGAGGATCGGGGACGAGTCGTCCAAGATAGGACGAGTCGTGCATTGGCGAGCGCAATTCAGGCGACGAGATTTTACGTTTATTAATTTATTTGTTTTTCCTGTTTTAGCCTAGGTTAAGTGAAGGGAGTATAAATACTTCTTTTCTTTATTTGTTCAAAGGAGAGTGACGGCTGGACCATTAGGTTTTGTTGAGAACAATTTCAAAGTTTGAATTTTTGGATTTTAATGGAAGCTTAAACTTCTACCGCTTTGGATAATAAATCTTGATCTGTTTTGAAGATCAATTGAGGTTTTATTCTTTCTATTTCTTTCTTCCTAATTATAATTTTACTTGTGCTTATTGTTAAATCGATTTCTAGGGTTTTGAAACTTGATCAATTTCTTAATCTTTTTAATTGGTTTTTGCTAGAATTCCTTTTTATCGTGTCGGACTAGGGTTTTCATTGTAGCAATTTCATAACTCTTGTATGTGCCATCTTGAATTGTGATTAGGGTAAAATTAGCTTTATTTTCTATTTGAAAAAGAATAGAATAATTCCTTGATCTTAATCTCTTAAAACTTCATCAATTGATATTTAGAATCTTGATCGTGTCGGCTAGGTTTTTAATATTGATTAGGATTATTGGTTGAGTGTGTCGCCGCTAGTAATTAATAACAAAGAAGAGATAGAGATTTTATATCTCGTGATCAAGTGATTAGGGGAAGAACAGAAAGAATGAATCAATGATATTGATTGATAAACAGTGATAGTTTTATTTATCCAAGGTGCTCTTTAAATTATTATCTACAACTCTATTTTTCTTGCTTTAGTTTAATTACAATCAAATCAATCAAACCCCAACCAGTGCAGTGACTATTACACAAACAAAAACTGTTCCCTGAGATCGATCCTGGACTTTCATTATCTACATTATTAGGAGTCCTTGTAGTAATTTGTAGGTGTTACGATAAAGCCTGTCAAATTTTTAGGCTAGATTTTTAATATTGATTAGGATTATTGGTTGAGCGTGTCGCCGCTAGTAATTAATAACAAAGAAGAGATAGAGATTTTATATCTCGTGATCAAGTGATTAGGGGAAGAACAGAAAGAATGAATCAATGATATTGATTGATAAACAGTGATAGTTTTATTTATCCAAGGTGCTCTTTAAATTATTGTCTACAACTCTATTTTTCTTGCTTTAGTTTAATTACAATCAAATCAATCAAACCCCCCAAACTGGTCTGTGACTATTACACAAACAAAAACTGTTCCCTGAGATCGATCCTGGACTTTCATTATCTACATTATTAGGAGTCCTTGTAGTAATTTGTAGGTGTTACGATAAAGCCTATCAAATTTTGGCGCCGTTGCCGGGGAATGGTGTTTATTTGTTTGTGTTCTTATTTAATTTTTGTCTTTTTATTTTAATTGTTCGTTTTACGTTATCCTTATCCCTTCGTGGTGTGGATCATTGTATGGTCCATACCCGTTCTACTAATAATTTTCTTGAGATTTGTGAACCAGAAATTGAAAGAATTTTCAGGAACAGGAGGAAAGCTTTGTTAGTGGATAAGATGGCGAGACCAGAAGGTGATGTAATTCCTGAAGTGGAAAATAATGTGAATGGAGGAGGTGGAGGAAATAATAGAGAGGATGTAGTACCTCCATTGACATTACGTCAGAGAGTAGCTCCCGATTGGGAGAGCAACCACTGCGATCTTATTTCCAAATTTGCTCTTGAGGTTACATTTGAGTTGAAGCCTGGGCTACTTAATCAATTGTCAGTGCCACTTCAACGGTTTGCGGGCGACCCGAATCAAAGACATCTCTCAGTTTGTGCAGATATGTCAGAGCATGAAATCGGCAGCCTTACCTCTCGAACAGCTTTTATTGAGAGCGTTTTCTTTCACTCTGAAAGACAATGCTAATACATGGTATTATCACTTGCCACCAAACAGTATCACTACCTGGCAGCAGATGAAAGAGACATTTTTGGATGAGTTCTTCCCGGTGAACCAGATTAATGTCATGAAAAGGGACATTAGTAACATGGAACAGAAGGCGGATGAGTCCTTTTATGAGTATTACAATCGGTTCCACATGCTCACCCGAAGTTGTCCCTATCACGGGTATGATGCGGATCAGCTGGTAATGTACTTCCATGGAGGACTTACTGATCAGGATAAGAGGATGGTTGACTCTTCCTGTGGAGGTAGCATTCTGAACAAAACCACTGCAGAGGCTCAGAAATTGTTGGATGAGCTAGCAAAGAGTACCAGAACCCATGGTAGAAGATCGAGTATTAGACAAGTCAGTGCTATGGGCACAAGCAGTGGGGAGAATGAGAAGCTTGAGTCCGAGGTCAAGGAGTTGAAAGGTATGATGAAGCAATTACTGTTGAGTCGGACAGTAGGTCAGGAGAATGTGAATTCGGTTGGGTTTCCACGGCGGCGGCGAGACCGGTATAACTATGGGGGTAATCAACCACATGATAGATGGGGACAACCACCACGAAGAAGCAGCAGCTAGCCTACGATGACATGTTCTGCATAATCTGGCTCAGTATGAGCACCTTATCCAGCCGGTCTTGTGATATCGGCAGAGGACCGATACGAGTATCGCAATCTTCGACGATATCGGCGAGAGGACCGATACGAGTATCGGTGGTGCGGAGAGGCAAATGGGCCAAATTGCGAGAGCGGTGGTAAGAATGGAAGCTAGAGATGCGGAAAAATCATCTCCTCAAACTGAGAACCTTCCGAAGCAAAATGTTAGCGCAGTGTATGTGAGGCGGAAGAAGAAAGTTGATGGACGAGATGGTTTCTATAGAGCACGAACGAGGAGATTGAAAAGAAAGTTGAACCGGAGTTAGTGGTGGAAGAGAAGGTAGAAGACCCCCGAAGAGAGATATGTTCCACCACCGTTGCGTGTCTATGAGCCGGAAGTTCCTTTTCCGGAGGCATTGAAGAGACGCTTCAAAGGAATCGAGAGAAGCATATGTTTGATACTTTCAAGAACATTGAGGTGAATATCCCGTTATTGGACCTTCTCAAAACAGTTCCTAGATACGCCAAATTTTTGAAGGAATTGTGCACACCGAAGAGGACTCCAAAGAAGGGTGAGCTGAAGAAAGTGAAGGTGATTGAGCATGTGAGCGCAGTTTATCAGAAAAAGATGCCCAAAAAGTGTAGTGATCCGGGCATGTTCGTGATTCCAGTGACTTTTGGGAGTAGTTCAGTTCAGAAGACTATGCTCGATTTAGGGGCTTCAATCAATGTTATGCCTTATACATTGTTTGAAGACCTTAAATTGGGTAAATTGGAGGATACTCGAGTGGTTATACAGTTGGCGGATAAGTCCAACGCATACCCCAAGGGGGTAGTGAGAGATGTTGAAGTCCGGGTTGGTGACTTGATTTTTCCGGCAGATTTTTATGTGCTTGAGATGGAGACGGATTTTGAAGCTCCTATTCTGTTGGGTAGGACGTTTATGTCTACTTCTCATACCAAGCTAGATGTGGCTAGTGGTTCTGTGACGATGGAGTTCGATGGGAAGAAAATTGGGGTTGATATGTTTGATGAGAAGAATTTTCCTAAGAACAATGTTCGTAAATTTTGTGCCATGGACTTGAGGGAGCCGAGTATCAAGGAAGGAGAGCCACCAAGGAAGAGAGCAAATGAGAAGAAGAAGGGGAAGCTGAAATGGTCTCCAACGGGGAGGCATGTCATGGAAACCAAACATCTTCTAGAGGTAAATGAAGATTACTTTCATCCCCCTTACATTGATGAGGCTCATGTTGGTGGAGCCTCCCGTCCCTTTATTTAGTCCCTTGGTGCCCTTTTCCCCATATTTTTATTGTTCTGTTTTTAATTGTTTAATCCATTGAGGACAATGTCTAGTTTAAGCGTGGGGGTATAGGGAGATTGTATCATTGTAAATTTCGTTGTTTTTGTTAAAAAAACAAAAAAACACAAACAAAACCAAAAACAAAAGAGAGGCTAAGTGAAAACCCGAGAGGGCACTTAGGCAAAAGGAGAGGGTGTGTTTTGAAAAAAAAAATGAAAAAATGAAAAAAAATGAATGAGAGGCTAGGTGAAAACCGGAAACGACACCTAGGCAAAATGTGAGAATTGAGTATTTTCTATCTGTTATATCACCGGAGTGGAGACATAAGGGAGGTTTGGAGTATCGGGTAGGACCATTATTGGAGTAGGAGGTTCGGATAGTGGTGCCTAGGATTTAGAAACCCTCGTTCACTGTTGGAGTTATAAGGGGTGTTGGTGCTTTTCACGAGGTAAATCTTTGTTTAAGGATCGCATCCTTGCATAGATTTCTTTTTATGAGGGTGTATGTAGTGTGAGCCAAGCGTGGGGGAAACATAGGACATTTTTAGTTCCCCTTGGCTTTTGTGTATGGACCTTAGTTTGGATACCGTTTACTATGGGAGTGTGTATCAAGCTAAGGTCATTATTTTCATTATTTTTATTTTGGTGTTATAAGGAGACGGAGTTTCTATACTTCGATGGTTATTTTTATTTTGGTTGACATTGTTTTGTTGGCGGATTAGAGGAGATTAGGGATCATTTACCTCCCATGCATCTGTTTTTAGACCGGTGTTAGATTGGAGTTTAGGATATTACTCAGGGACGAGTAATGGTCTAAGCGTGGGGGTATTTGATGTGGCGTATTTCATACTATGTAATTCCTATGTTTTTCGTTTATTTTATATTCAATTTTCATGTATTTAGATAGGTTTGATGTAATATTGAGAGTACCATGTATTGTGAGAAATTATTGAGAAACAATGTAATGAGAGAGAGATTTGGAGAGTTTTTACCTTTTAATTGAATTTGGTTCTCAAGGAGCTCAAGAACATCATCTCAACATCCATGGAAGCCAACAAAATCAAGCCAAAGAATCAAGAGAGGTCAAAGATTGAAGAATTCTGGAATTTTACTTCAGGGGACGAGTCGTACCAGCCTTAGCCAAGTCGTCCCCATCAACTGGACGAAGGAATCAAAGAGAGGAGGATCGGGGACGAGTCGTCCAAGATAGGACGAGTCGTGCCTTGGCGAGCGCAATTCAGGCGACGAGATTTTACGTTTTTTAATTTATTTGTTTTTCCTGTTTTAGCCTAGGTTAAGTGAAGGGAGTATAAATACTTCTTCTTTATTTGTTCAAAGGAGAGTGACGGCTGGACCATTAGGTTTTGCTGAGAACAATTTCAAAGTTTGGATTTTTGGATTTTAATGGAAGCTTAAACTTCTACCGCTTTGGATAATAAATTTTGATCTGTTTTGAAGATCAATTGAGGTTTTATTCTTTCTATTTCTTTCTCCCTAATTATAATTTTACTCGTGCTTATTGTTAAATCGATTTCTAGGGTTTTGAAACTTGATCAATTTCTTAATCTTTTTAATTGGTTTTTGCTAAAATTCCCTTTTATCGCGTCGGACTAGGGTTTTCATTGTAGCAATTTCATAACTCTTGTATGTGCCATCTTGAATTGTGATTAGGGTAAAATTAGCTTTATTTTCTATTTGAAAAAGAATAGAATAATTCTTTGATCTTAATCTCTTAAAACTTCATCAATTGATATTTAGAATCTTGATCGTGTCGGCTAGGTTTTTAATATTGATTAGGATTATTGGTTGAGCGTGTCGCCGCAAGTAATTAATAACAAAGAAGAGATAGAGATTTTATATCTCGTGATCAAGTGATTCGGGAAAGAACAGAAAGAATGAATCAATGATATTGATTGATAAACAGTGATAGTTTTATTTATCCAAGGTGCTCTATAAATTATTGTCTACAACTCTATTTTTCTTGCTTTAGTTTAATTACAATCAAATCAATCAAACCCCCCAAACTGGTCTGTGACTATTACACAAACAAAAACTGTTCTCTGAGATCGATCCTGGACTTTCATTATCTACATTATTAGGAGTCCTTGTAGTAATTTGTAGGTGTTACGATAAAGCTTATCAACAGCTATTTCTTCACATACTACATATTCAAAACAAAATACAGTCCCCAAATTCAATTACCACTTTTGTCCCAAAATGAATGACTACTTTTGTCCCAATATGAATGACTACTTTTGTCCCAAAATGAATTGACCTTTTGAAACTTTTCCATTTAAAAACTTTGTTCCTAAATGATTTTTTTTTTCATTTTGTTTTTTCATAGTGCATTGTAGTTTTGCATATGAAAGTGAATAGCAAGAATGTTTAAGATTTTTTTCTATTAAAAATCAAAATTTTCAAAATGACCCATAAATTCAAAAGGGTCATTCACTTTGGGACGGAGGAAGTAGAAGAGTGTGACTACGGAGGTTGTGGTGGTGAAGATGGTGGGGAAGAAGAGTGTAGGTTGGGGAAGAAGTGGTGGAGTATTTTGGGGAAGATTTTTTTCTCTTTTTTTTTTTTTTTTTGGGGGGTGGTGGGGTAAACTCATAAAAAGAGGGGTGGAGATATCAGCACCCAATTAGTTACACTCTCTGTCCTGCTTTAAAATTCTCTACTCCCAAATTTGAGTGCGCCCTTTGTTATGAATTTACTCGGTTCACCTTTTGCACTGGTACAATCTGGACACTAAGGGCATTCATGTCGTGCGCTATTAAGAATTGTCTAAGAATCAACTTCCTTAATTTCCATAAAAACGAAAAAAGAGAATCATTTTGGACAGGTAAAATGTTTTATTGATTCAAAGGCTAACTACAGAGTACTACAAGCATGAGTGTCAATTGACCCACAATTGCCGTCATTACCTTCCTTGACCAATCTCGGAAGAAGGTTTTTGAAGTACATATCCCATATTTTGGCATTGATATTGATTGAATCGGCAATGGGGTGTAATACCTGTACGCACACAATCAACCAGAAGTTAATAAGGGAAATAGAAAAGAAAAAAAAGGGCACACCATACACCATAAATGTACACGTCTTCAACAGCTCAAATTTTACTCCATCCCAAGATGAATGTCCAAAAATATTTAAAATTTGCTCTTGATCAAGAGTAAAGTTGGACATTTTTTAGACATTCATTTTAGGACAGAGGGAGTATTTATTTATAAGTAAGAAGTAAAGAGTAAAGAGGCATGTATAAAAAAAAAAGGTGCCAAAACAGGTTAAGCCGCCTATGTTTTACCATAATGTGTTTATGTTTCAAATTCATGATGAGATACGATGAGCTTCAAGAAACTCGTAGCTGAAAGCTAACAATAATATTGAATCTTCTCCAACTTGATAAGTAATTACTTACCTTTGGGTACTGCAAAGGCGGCAATAGAAGATCATGTAAGTCATTTGGGAAGAAAGGATGCTCGTCAGGGCTCTTGAATCTTCCAACCTATTTCAAATACCAGTCAATAAACTGTAGCAATATCTAATTGTTTCCACATGTAAACTTAAAATTTGGTTCGACATACCTGAGCATGAAGCTTCTCGGTTTCTTTGACCATAAACTCAATCAAAGAGCCATGGAATCCATCCATGGCAAAAGCATCGGGATCATATGTCTCACCATTGTAACAATATTGAGCTCTCTCCACAAGGCTAAAAATTATGCTATCCTCTTGTCGAATTAAGGAACTTCTAATACCGTCCAGGGTATAACTTTCAGTCTCGTCTACCCTAGCTTTCTTTGGTATACTACAAGAAAAGAAATTAAGTTCAATAAACTAATTTTGACACATCTTGGTAATCAAAGAAACATCATGTCGTGTTTTCTAGCTGTTAAACTTTAAGCTACTATGCCCACTTAGAGAGAAATTTGAAACTAAGAAATTACACACAAACGATATCAAGTAACCGGTTGCAATGATTTTTTTCTAAGATATTCATAAATTCCAGCTTCTTGAAAACTTACCACTTTGCAAATAATGTAGATCTAAATCCATTGAACAGTGGTATACAACATACAAGCAAATATTGCATCTGATTTGCAATATTTGCAGAATTTCAAGCGGTTGATCAAAAGAACTCTATGCACTCAACTGTATCATATTACACATTTTTTGGAGAATTCTCTACAGAAATTACAGAAAATCAAAATAGGCATACAAAACACAGTGTGAATGCTAGTTTGTTAATGCGTGATTTGTAGATGTCCAGTCAGCGCATCAGATCAATACAACTCAATTGACTGTCTTTTTCCTATTTACTAAGGGTCGGTTACACAAATCCTTTTTGGCCATCCTCCTTGATCTCATGCAAGATCATCACTTAAACACACTTACTTATATCCTTCTTACTTATTGCGATGATGCTGGTTTCGGTCTTCCCCATCCTCTAGTAGGATTGCGGATATCCATATAATCACCCATATTACCCTATTCTGACTGGTCTATTACAATGTTCCAGACCATCTAAACAATTTTCTCTGATGTTATCTCCTATTGGTGCTACATTGCTGTCTTGAAATACGTTTGTTTCAATCTTACTCTTTCTAGTTTCACCACACATCCATCTCCACATTCTCCTTTATGCTGCTAGTTTGCCAAACTTATTATCCATAAACTAAAGTTGATCTAATAGATGTCTTAAAGAACTTCCCTTTCAACTAATCAGGCAGAACTGCATTAAATCAAGAACGGATAAAAGAGAGCGACACATAAAAAACCTTCATTAGATAAAAGATAGACAGATGGAAAATAATCATTCAATCTACAGTCAATAATCATGCATGGCAATGGGTAGAACCAGCACTTATAATGATATTAGATCCATTTGATTGAGAGTCTAAAATAGGTGACTGAAGTCAAGATACATGCATTGATTCAGTTACCCATTGATCAAATTATGTTTAGGTGGGAGACAAAAATATTGTCTTTCATGCCATTGTCATAAATGTCCACTCTCTTTATCACATTTCAGACACTGAATCAGCAAATGGAGAAATAAATGAATCCCTTTTGCTACCCTAATATTGATGTACTACTGATCAAATGAATAAAATAGGAGATGTAAATGTATGTCCCATCAGACTGTTGGGTTTTGGGGTTACAAACGCAGCGAAAATATTTATAAAACAACAACAAAACCCTAGCCCTTAGATCCGTCTAGCATGAAGAGATGAAAAACATGAAATAGAATTATATACCTTGAATGCGATTTAGTTTGTCAAAGTAGATCTCAAAATTCAAGCCTAGAATTTTGATGTCGAATCTTCTAATTTCCTTCTTCGAACTTGGTGATGAATCAACAAACGGATCTTCAAGCCTTAGGAGATAAAGCAACCTCCCTCTAATTGTGATCCACTCGCGAACGAACCAAGAACTTCTTCTTGTTGGATTGCTAGATGATCCTTTTGATTATTGAATCAATATTCAATAATCAAAGCCAAAACTATGGAATAATTTGGGAGCCTTTGATTCAAAATCAAAATCAATTTCTAGAGTTTCATAAACCTACAACAGTGATGTAGGGAGAGAGAGAGATTTATGGCTGCAAAAGGTTGTATTTATATCCCATATAAATCCCCTAACAATTAGGGTAGAAACCTTGTCAAACACCAAAACCTTCCAAGCCAAGGAATTACGTACAGATTGAAATTTGACCAGGGCACGACTCGTGCTCTTGGGCACGACTCGTGCTCTTGGGCACGACTCGTGCCACGAGTCGTTCCAGGTTATCACGAGTGTCCCAAGCCAAAACCAAGTCTTGATACGAGTCGGACAAAAGTTGCACTCGTGCTGGTTTTAGGAACGAGTCGTGCCCAAGGGCACGACTACCCCACAAAGTCAACAAGTCAACGACTTTCCTTGGTTACCTCAAAACGCAGTCGTATCACTGCTCCTGTCACGAGTCGTGACCCTTGGCACGAGTCGTGTCCCAGGGCACGAGTCGTGCTCCTGGTCACGAGTCGTGACCAATTCCCAGAATTCTCAATTTTTCAGCCAATGATCAATTCGTTCTTTGTGTGTGACCCAATAGGAATTATATTATGTTGGTAGTAAGTCGAAACATCGACTTCACAAGACATAAGTGGTTTCTAGCAAACCATTATATCTATCAAAGTAATATAACATCAAAGCTTGATTCCTCGTGTTAGGTCCCAAATGGTAGGAATCAGGCTAGAGGGGGGGGGTGAATAGCCTGTTAAAACTTTTTGCTAAAAACTTCTTTTGAAAAACTTTAGCTCACCGGTAAGTGATTTTGCACAAATGGAAATTAAGTTTTCGCTTTAGAGAAAGAGACAAACCGGTAAGACAAAATATCATGCAAGACAAGACAAAATTATTTCCAAGTAAGACAAACAAAGTGAGCAAGAAGTGAAGTCAATAGGTTGTGACCACTTGAGAGATTATCAACCGATTACAACTACACAACGTAAAAACAAGCAAAGCAATAAATGACACATTGTTTCAAGAGGTTCACAGTGTTAAATAACCGTTACGCCCTCTACCAAGTTTGGTCGAACTTGGATTTGTGAAGGTGCACTACTTTATTAATGGATTCTACCTATTACAAGTTGCAAGCCAATGATTGAAAGGCCGCCAAACTAGAGGTGACCACTAATGGGTCGTGCTACAATAAAGACCCGGTGTTTTCTAGAGACGTGCTCACGAGCCGAGCCGATTTCTCTAGGGTGTAGTGTGTGAATCAATCAATGTGTTCCATAAGTAGTCTAATGGAGGAACACTACGAATTGATTGAGGTGCCAGTGAAAAGTCCTAACAGAGATGTCTAGTGAATAGGGACTTGCTTTGAATGCCTTGAACTAGAGAATGTGCAGGTTGGTAGTTCAAAGCAACTCACTCTCAAGAATCATAAATGCACCCCACCTTCTTCAATGCTCCAGGAAAGCTATTTATAGTGAACTTTAAAAAGGAGCCGTTGTCTTTGAAGAGGTTGCAATGATAACTTGACCGGTGCATTAAATGGGAAGATCCTTGCATTAAATGCCCGAGATTTGGATAGAGAGGATTTCCAGAGAAAGATGGGGCTCGTGAGTACCGGTTACTTCGACATTCTCAAAGTAGGTACAGATTTGCCGCAGAGATGTCATGTCAAAGATGCTTGCTTTACCAACTTTAGCTAAAGTTGATGGCTTGGTGGTCGGGAGCAATTAATGCACCTAAGCAAGCCGATAACCAGAGGAAGCCAAGAGTAAGCCTTAACCGATAAAGTAACATGGCCGGTAACAGAGGTGCCGGACCGGTAACTCAATAGGTAAGATACTCAACCGGAAGATACTCAACCGTAAAGAAAGCTTTGACCCAGAATCGACTCCAACCGGTAACTCACACAATGCCGATGGAAAATCTCGTGTCTTCAAGTCTTCAAATCTTGAGAAAATACATAGCAAAAACACTTGGCACTAGCACTAAGGGATCCTATGGTACATAGAAAAATTCTATTATGATCTAACTAAATTAGGGGTCCTCATTAATGCTTGTTATGATTGGGATTAAGCAATTCTAAGCCTAAGCATATATTTGACTAACAATCTCCTCCTAATTGCTTAAGTCCAATCACCCTAGGTTAGCATCTTCTTGACTTAGAAAAAGAAATGATGAAGAATTTGTTTATTTAATATATCATTTCCCAAGTCAAGAGACAACTTGATGCTACCTAAGTAAGCTTACAGAAGTGAAAAATAAAAGATTGAAAATGGGTAAAGATTTTGAATGATCCCGCAAAATATAACGGTTAGCAAGATACGAAGCATTCAAAACAATAGAAGGAATTTTAAACAAAACACAAAGTTTGAGGGTAAGAGATTCTCATTAGAGTTTGTGGACCGGTGAATGAGGAAAGAAAGACAAAAACTTCATCGGTTACATTCTCAGAGCTGCACCGGTAAAAGACTTGAAACAAGATCGGCTAAGGAGCAAAGAAAGATCTCGAAGGAGGAGCAAAGATTCGAAGGAGGGGCAACATCTCGAAGGAGGGGCAAAGATCGAAGGAGGGGCGACGTAAGCTTTGGATTTCTTTGCTTTCCTCTTCTCTTTCTCATCCCTTTTCCTTTTCTTCCTATCTTCTCTAACCACCATTAGCACTTCATTTTTAGCTTTTACTTTGGCTAACTCCATTTCAAGCTCACGGTTCCTTTCTTGACAGCTACTAAGTGGCTTCACTGTCCTTTCGAGTTCTTCAATGGATCGGTTCGTAATCTCTTTGCTCGAAAGTTGTTGCTCACAAAGGATTTTATTGGATTGCCGAGCCTCAACAAGTTGTCCCCGAAGATCTCTCGATGACGTTGTCTCTAGCACTTATCTCTGGCCATGAAATTGCCAAGAGACAAAGCAATACCAGCCTTCAATAACTCAAATTTTCTCTTCCTCCTCCCGATTGGACTTAATGAAAGAACGAGCTAACTCAATGTTGACTTCAACAAAACCATCAAGCACGGCTCTATGAAGATCTCTCAAATCTGAAGCAAGGAGTGGCCTATTTAAATCATCGGTAGGAGGGGTAGGTAAGGGAGCATCGGTAAATAAGCTAGCAGGCAAAGGAGCATCGGTAAATAAGCTAGCAGGCAAAGGAGCATCGGTAAATAAGCTAGCAGGCAAAGGAGCATCGGTAACTGGAGGCAATTGATCGGCAACACGGCTATCGGTAATAGGAGAAGATGGGTCGGTAAGAGAGGTTTCAACGGACCGAGACACTTCACCGGTAGGAGAGATCTCAATCTCCTCATCCAATATTTCCATGGGAGAGACAGGAGGAGCAATCGGTAAAGGAGATTCAGGAGCATGTGGATCAAAGGGTTCCAAACTCATCATCTCAAAGAAAAGAAAGTTCCAAGAGGTCACCGCAATAGGGACCAACGGTAAGATGGCTTGCCGACGCCTTAGAATGTGAATTACTCTAATAGCCAGCAGAAGTAATGAAGCTTCTCTTATGTTGCTCCAAGGTATAGGCTTGCCTTTCTTTATCACGTAGAGTCCGGTCACATTTGGCAATAAGCCAACCATCTTAGTAACAAAACTGCATCAATTAAAAAGCCTCAACCTTAATTTGAGTAATACGTCCATTAATAGACATATACCGGATAAAGAAGTCATCGGTTGAAAGGGTGCTTTCAACCTGGCCTGGGGGCAAATGTTGCAACCGGCCATGAATCCCGATAAACCGATTGTGTTCTTTGAAGAGAGGAAGGATATTTCTTGTTTGGTTTTGGAGAAGGGAAATCAAGCAACCAACCGTTGCTCATCTTCGCCACGAAGGATTGCTTTGCCCTCGGGAGGAATTGGACGCTTCTTAAGCTTTAACACCTTAACCTTCTGATACCGGCGACTTGTCTCACCGGGCCCAGTAGTTTTGGTATATCTAGGAGGGGTATCTTCAGGAGCAAAGACCAACCTTCATGTCCGACACAACATCAATAAAAGTAGACATTCTATCTTCTCTTCTTTGCTTCGAAATAGATCGGCAATAGATGGAGGCATCGGAGTCGTCTCGCCATCGCCTTGCTACGGATCTTCTCCTGAACCTCAAATAAAGGTATGCCATCGGCAGATCGAGGAATAGAAGCTTTGGAGGTATAGAAATTTAGAGTAGACATGAGATCCTTCGACGCATACCAGATCATCATAAACAGGAGGAATTGTTGGATCATTCTCATCAAAATCAACATCTTCTTCTTCTTCATAGAAATCAGAGAGGGAGTCTTCATCAAAGATGGGATCAATATCCTCCTCCTGAACCGGTGAATTGGCTCTAGAAGAGGAAGGAAGAATAACTTGACTTACCGATTGATCGACCGGTAGAAGAGATGCTTGAATGGCTTTCGAGTAGCCAACTCTTCAATGGTTGCTCTTCGACTCTCCTCGAGCTTTTCCGTTTGCTCGGTAAATAAGCTAGCCGCTAAGGCTTGGCTGGAGAAGGATATCATCAACATTGATTGCCTTAACCGGTTCAAGAGATGCAACGGTAAGGGGCCGACTAACCGGTAAAGGAGAAGCACCGGTAAATGGCTCGAAGCTGGTAACTCTTCTCTAACCGGTTGAAGTATTTCACCAGAAGAGGCATCGGCTGAGAACAACCGGTGAAGGGCACGGTCTAATAACTTCTCCTCCTCCCGAAGCAAGAACGGTAATCGGAGAAGTCTCGCACTACCTCCTCCCACATGTTGCACGGTAAAGGAGTTGTGAAGCCGCACTTATCTTCTCGCATCTATCAATCACAAGCAAAGATCTCGGTCATCGGCATCCGAATCACTAGAGTCGCAGAGCTAGAGCCAGGATGCATCGCTCCGCTCTATCAATGGTTTGATTATCTGAGCCACTAATGTCCTTGAACATTTCTTCAATTTCTTCATCGTGAACAAGAGCCCATTTGTTTTTGTTGGACCGAATAGAGTCAAGAAGTCCGAAAGAGAGATATCACCCATACTCGAAAGTCTCTGTTCAAGTCCACCAGATTTTGCACCACATCCATAACATTCTTCACGAATTGCCATCTTCGAGGTCCTAAGTTGACAATTTCAGATCAAAGGAGGGAAGATCATCTCCAGTAACTCAAATCTTCCAAGCCGATAAGGATCGATTCCTTAAGAGTATCCCGAGCATTATAAAGAATGGCAAAATCAATCCACACCGCCCGAATCATCATGTCTTGCGGAGCCTATCCCGAGCCAAGTAGATGGCATTCCACATTGGAGGCAAAGAATTCAAAATACCGATTGTAGAAGCTTCGAGTAGACTATCTCTCGGATAGTGAGATATCATAGTCATTCAACAAACATGGCTTGGTATAGTAGAGACCTTTATCTTCATGGATGTTGTCAAAATCCACATAATCGATATGTCACCGACTGGGACCGAGTCTTTGCTGATCTCATGGAATTGCAAAAGCTTTCGAAGGAAAGGAGGCAAGTGCTCAATAGGATATACCCAAGTGGGAGATGGTTCAAAGGTAGGATTGACTAGCCAGGATTGTAATGGTAAATGTGAAAGGTCGGGTTTCGATCGGCTTTGCGTGACTTACCTGGCTTGATGATCGACCGGTAAATGGAATTTTGTCGGTAAGGAAGTTGTGATTAAAGAGTCTTTGGGAATGAATGGTATGAAGTTTCCCAAGTCTGCTTCAATTCTCCTTCTTCTCTCAAAGATTTTCTTCGGCAATTTGTCGGGAAGATTTTGGAATAGGTTCGATTTCTTGGAAGGGGAGGAGCCGATTTTCCGGGCCGTGGCTTTTTGCTTTCTCGGTAGGGGAAAGAATGATAGAGATAGGCTTATCATCATCATCATCGAAGAAGACTCAAGTAGTTTTCTTTACCGGCAAAGAAGGTTTGGGAGCAGGAGGAGCACCGGCAACTCGAGCAACCTTTCGCCGGCTAGAGAGTTTCTTCTTCATGAGTTGGTTTGCCGATTGGTTTACCGACCGGTTTACCGGTAGCAGTTTCATCGATTTACGGCTGGATTACCGCGGAAGGCTCAATGGGCTTACCGGTTGGTTTACCCAGAGATTCTTCGATGGCTCTAATCATGTCAAACTTGTCAAACGCTGCGTAAAGATCGAGGATACTGGGTTGATTCTCGCAGGCTTCAAGAACTCGCAGGATGGATCCGAGAGCACGGCTAATCATCGATAATGACAAGGTTTGGCTTTGTTGGTCTTGGTAGATGGCCTTTCCTTCGAAATTTCTTAAAAGCAATTAAAACAATCCGGTAAAGGAAAGCACACCCGCTGAATTCTCCACCAATAATAATGGCAAAGAATTGCTTCCCATCAGTATCATGGTAATACAATGACGAGAGCCGACCGGCAAATGAAACATCGGTCTACAACATCAAAGAATAAACAGAGAAAACAAAGATCAAAACCAAATTTTCTTGTTAGCTTCACCGTAACGAAGCGGGTCGATCCTCTAACTTTTGCCCAGCAAAGAATCATATCTTTCATGGAGATAGAAGATGGACCGGTGGAAGAAAGATTTGGGAAGGCAAAGAAAGAATGGTGGCAGTGGCTAAAAGTCACGGGACACCAAAGAAGAAGTGGAGATAATATTCTCATTTTCATCCACAACACCATTCTCAAATAACTCATTAACCATCTCATAATAAATATCTTCATTTCCTTCAGCATCACGAAAGGAATAACTCCGGCAAAGAATGAATAGAGCTTCAATGGCACGGCCTTCATCTGAGTCGAAAAAGCCGGAGAGAATGTAACCTCCATAGATGTCTTTCTTAATGGCCATCTCGTGAATCAAATAATCATTCAAACAAAATAAGTTAGAATCAATGAGATTTCTACAAATAATTTTAAGAGATTAGATGATTCTAGAAATATAGGAGATCTAGAAGTCTTTAGAGTTTCAAAACATACCGTAAATCTCAAGTAGCGAAGAACACAGATGGAGAAGAAGAAGATGAAGTATGAGAGTAAATTGCCGGTTGCTTAGATCTTTTAGAGAGAGAGAATCCGTAAAGTTTGAATGAGATTTTGAAATCCTTATATAGGGGACAAAAGAGCGGGAAGATGAAGAGGTGTGTCAAGTTAAAGCAAAAGAAGCTTAAAGGTTTTTAACCTGTCGTGCACATTGATTGACAGCTTTGTTTCACGAAATTAAAGATGTGTCATGAAAATATGAACGTGTGTGCAACAGCTTATATCAAAATATAATAAAGTACAAAAAGATAACCTTTTGATAAAAATGAATGATACGTATATTACCTTTTGATCAATTATTTAAAATTGATCTACTTCTTTGTATAGAGCATGGGGAATGGTAAAGGATAGTACGGTAGGTTGCATCGCAATGGGCGAAGGGATTGATGTGACTTGATAGGCAATGATGACAAACGAGCCGGTTAAAAACGGATTGCAAATTTGGATCCGGCCGCAATTCGTCGGTAAAGGGCAATCGGTAAGGTAGCTAACCGGTCGTATTTTGACCGGTAAGAGAGACTATCATCGGTAAAGGACCATCGGATAGAGACACCATTTACCGATCGTGCATGCGGTAAAGAGGACCGGTAAATGGAGTCTTGCCTTACCGGTAAGGGTACCGGTAAATGAGCACTAGCAAGCACTCGGTAAACGAGCGAGGTCACCTGATCTTTGTTGAGAGCTTACACGTATAACAAAGTTAGCACATAAAGTTTATCGAATATCAATCATGCCTAGTTCTCCTCTAAGGAATTCAAATCTTTTAATGTCCAATGGTTTTGTTAAGATATCGCCTAATTGATAATCGCATGGACTTTTAAAAGAATAATGTTACCCTTTTCAACATGATCCTCGAGGAAATGGTATTTGATGTCTATGTGCTTAGTCTTCGAATGCATCACAGATTGTTGGAGACCGAGATAGCCGAGGTGTTATCACAATAGATAGGACATACTTCGAGGGATTTCATAGTCCACTAGTTGTTGCTTCATCCATAGAATTTGTGAACAAAGAACTTCCGTGCCAGCCTATGCATGCACTCGCCTTCGTAGTAGAAGTGGAAATTGATGCTTGTTTCGCACGACCAGAAAACCAAACTACCCGTAAATTGACAAGTTCCACTAGTACTTTTCCCGGTGACCCTACAAGCCGCAAAATCGGCATCCGAATATCCAATAAGTGTAAATGAAGAATCTTTCGATACCACAAACCTAAGTTAGCAGCTCCCAAAAGATATCTTATAATTCTTTTAACAAATTTGCAAATGAGATTCTCTAGTGGTCACTTGAAATCTAGCACATACACATACGGCAAACATGATATCTCGGCTCATCGTGTTAAGTAAAGTAGAGAGCCTATCATACCTCTAGAGTGTCATATCTACTTTCTTACCGGATTCATCTTTGTCAAGGTGTACATTGGTGGCCATAGGAGTGCTTGAGGATGAGCAGAGTCAAGACCAAATTTCTTGATAAGATCATTGGTGTATTTGGCTTGATTTATAAAAATACCTTCGGGTTTGCTTGACTTGAAGTCCAAGGAAAAATGTAAGCTCACCCATCATGCTCATCTCAAATTTGCTCGCATAAGTTTCTCAAATCTCTTGCATAATTTTTCGTTAGTAGATCCAAAAATTATGTCATCAACATATATTTGAACTAACAATGAATGACCATTATGCTTAGCAATAAATAAGGTGGTGTCAATTTTACCTCGTTCAAACTTCTCACTAAGTAGGAATTTGGAGAGAGTTTCATACCATGCTCGAGGTGCTTGCTTGAGGCCGTACAAAGCTTTATTCAATTTGTATACGTGATTTGGCTTCTTGGAATCTTCAAAACCAGGGGTCGATCAACATAAACAAGTTCTTGAAGTTCCCCATCGAGAAAGGCACTTTTCACATCCATTTGATATAGCTTGAACTCTTCAGAGGCAAAGATAGGCAAGGAATAACCTAACGGCTTCTAATCTAGCTACGGGAGCAAAAGTCTCATCATAGTCTATGCCTTCTTCCCCGCCTATACCCTTTCGCCACTAGTCTAGCCTTGTTCCTTATAATTTTTCCAGCTTCATCCAATTTATTCCTATAAACCCATTTCGTTCCAATTACGGCTTGATCACTAGGTCTAGGCACTAACTCCCAAACTTTACATCTATCAAACTCGATTAAGCTCTTCTTGCATAGCTTCTACCCAACTGGGTCATCTAGTGCTTCCTCGCCTCTTGGTTCAATATTTGAGACCATAGCAGAGGAAAATAATCCATGTTGATCCTCCATGCTTCTTAATCGGCCTCTAGTCATTCTCGGGACCAAAGACATCACCTATCACATTTTCTAAAGGGTGATCTCTTACCGGTCTCACTTCCCTGTGAGGTCTCGCCCGACCGATTCTTGTCTAAGGTTTTCTAATGGAGGAGTAGAATCGGTAAAGGGAGAAGTGATCGGTAAAGGAGATCGGCTTGGAGAAGGTGATGGAGACCGGTGATCGGTAAGTGGGGAAGGAAACCGCAAATTGTTTGAAATAGGTTCACTCTTCAGGAGGTGAATTAGGAAAATTAATATGAGGATCGGTTGGTAATAAATCGGTTAGCCGGGGTTGTCTATTGGATTGCCTAACCGATTGGGGAAAGAAGGAGTCATCAACTAAGTCTCTACAAGTTACACCACTCGAGGCCGAAGGCCGAACCGGGATTGATTTGCATTAGAATCGGTGGAATGATTGGAGTTTTGATTGCCGGTTTCACCTGTCTCAAACACACCGTAATTATCGCACTATTTGGAGCCTTATCGTACTCTAGCAAATCAAATTCATCAAAAGTAACATGAACAGCATTCAACAATTTTCAATAACCGTTTATTAAAAATTCTAAATGCCTTATCGTGCTTGGCGTATCCCACAAAGATACCTTCATCAGCCTTTTTCATCAAATTTACCTACGCTCTTTACCGTTGTAAAGTACGTAGCATTTGCACCGAAGATCTTCAAGAAACCAATGTTAGGGATTCTCGCCACGCCATAGCTCATAAGGGGTCTTGTTATGAAACTTGTCGACCAAGGATCTATTCTCGGGTGAAGCAGCAAGATGGATAGCTTCGGCCCAAAAATACTGGGAAGCCTAGCTTCGGATATCATTGTTTTTCCAAATTTCGATCAAGGTCCTCGTTCTTTCTCTCAACTACACCATTTTGGTTGCGGTGTACCAAAGAATGAGAAATTATGATCTATTCCATGATCATCACAAGATCGAGCAATTCCAAGATTTTTAAATTCGGTTCCATTATCTCGATCTCATACCGATGATGTCACACTCTTTCGGGTTCATAGAGACGGAATAATCTCGGTGGCTACTTCATATGTATCATCTTTTGAAGCAAACATCTCCACCTGTGTATATCTTGAGAAGTCGTCTACAACAACCAAAGCATATCTCGCTACCCCTAAACCGGCAAGCTTGTTGTGGGGCCAAACAGATCCATATGTAGCAACCGGAGGCACCTAGAAGTGACAAGGTGGCTTGTCGCGGAAAGATTCTTTATGCCGTTTTCCCAATTGGCAAGCTCTACATTTCCTTCCATGATCGCCAGACACCCGAGGTAAGCCGGCGACAAGATTTTTATTGGCCGCCTTGGATAGATATTTGAAGTTCAAAGTGATCGAGTCTCTTGTGCCATAGCCAGGAATTCTCACCGATGTTCTTAGCTACAAAACAAACATTAGTAACATTCGAGACATTGTTTAAATCTATAGCGTATACGTTACCTTTTCTATATCCAAAGGAGAAGTGTTTCACCCGTAGCAATGTCTTTCACATAGCAAGCTTGGAAGAATTGAAAACACAATGCATACCTTTGTCACGTAATTGTGAAATAGAGAGAAGGTTATGTTTCGCACCATCCACCAAAGATACCTTCGTACAATAACCGTACCTCTTTTGATGGATCCACGACCGATAATTTTACCCTTTGCGTTGTCACCAAAGACAACCTGGAGGACCAGATGCTTCTTCCAGACGGTGAGGAGATCGCATGTCCAGGCCATATGCCTAGAGCATCCACCGTCCATAATCCAAACATCCTTACCGCAGACGGCTGAGGCCATTAAGCATTCCCGAAATAAAACAAGAAGCTTACGGTCCCCCTTATTCTTTTCGGGGTCCAAAGAGTTAGTTCCTCTCGCAGCCTATACCCGGCCACCACCTCGAGCTTTTAGACTCAAATGGGTCCAGATAGGTGCTTCAAGAGGCATTCATAAGCCTTGTGACCAATAAAACCACAAGCTTTACACATTTATTAGAAGACGGCCGAGGAGGCTTAGATGAATTGATGTTCAATTTTGCCAATGCTTCGTAGGGATTAACCGATTGGACGTAAATGCATCCTTCGGGGGACGAAGGCGATGGATTTAGCTTTGCTGACCGGTTGCACCGGGCTCGGGAAGATCTATTACCGGGGGAGCCCTCACCGGTTGGTTGACTGACAGCTTGTCCGACCGGCTTGTCCCTTACCGGTGATGGCTTCCTTACCGGTTGTAGTTTCCTTACCGCAACCCGGTTAACAATTTTAATTCCACCTTTGCTTTTTCCATCACCGAGTGGAACATATTGTCCTAGCTCAGATCGCCTACCTCGGTCCATCGGGATTTGTTTTTGCTCAAATAAGCTTTCATCCTGCTCCCTTCCTCGGGATAGGTGTGGAACAGCTTTCAAAGGTTTAGTTAACTCTCTCTTAATCAATTTGGATTGAGCATCATCAAATTTACCCATCAAGTTCTCGTGAGACAGACTTGGTAGCCGGTTTGTTATTGCCGTCATTTTCCTTACCGCCGGAGGTAAAACTTATTCCGTATGTAACATCTCTATTGGAGACATCTCGATCTTGTATGATAGTCTCCATAGCACTCGGGATTTTGTGTAAGTGTCAATAGTTTTAGAAAGAGAATTATTTCTTGACACAAGATCAGCAATTTGACAAACGTAAATGTTCGCCTCTCTCAAATGAGTTCTTGATTGTCCTTTTAACCGAATTAACTCTAGCTTGCTTTCTTTCAAATCTTTTATTTCAAATTTTCAAAGAGTCATTTTCAAAGCAGAGATTATTTTGAAATTATCACCTATAATTTTGTGAGCTTCATTTAATTTTTCAAAATCGGAGAAGAGCTCATTCATCACCTCTCGCCATTTCGCACTTTGACATATCGGGCATGTGGTCAACAAAGAGGCCGAGGGGAAGAGGATGATGGTTCAAAATTGGGATCAAAATTTGGTAGTGATGATATCGGTTCGTGGTTAGGCTCCTGCTAGAGGCTTTAAGTGAATCGGTCGGTTCTCAAGCATCGGTTGATAAGAAGCGACTCGGTAAGGCTTCGAGCTTGATAGGTCGGTTGAATGGGCCGCATCAACGGCCCGAGAGCGGGCATGGTTTTGGACTCGACCATAGAGGATCCACCTATGTTTTGAATTTTGAAGTTATATGGATTGCCTCGCATCTACCTTGGGAATAGGAATGGGATCATCAAAGTATGTCAAGGGAGATCTCATAGGTGGAGTCTCGGTCAACATAAGATGATTGTTCATTGGAGTCAGTGTCTAAAGATAGGAGTTTGTAGAGAGACGGGTTTATCATAAGTTCCATCCATAGCAACAAAATCGACATCGCATCTTCATCTCGAGCCGCAAAGCCGCCTTCCTCATTCTCGTAGCCTGCCTCAAACCAAACAGTAAAGCCTTTTCGCTTGCATCCTCCGCAACTAAACTCTTAGATCTAGGAAATTTCTTGAACGGTTTCTTCCTCGTAAATTCATATTTCGCTGAGGGCATTTGGAGGCAAAATGGCCGGGTTTTCTACAAATTGTAACACACAAGCTCACCTTGGGCATTTTTACCATCTGGCTTGAGGTTGAGGTTTGGCCTTTTCTTTGATAGTTTCCAGCATCTATGGAAAGATGAGGATTTGGGTTGGAATGATTTGTCATGGGATTTCTTAAAATCCTTAAACCTTTTGTAATTTCTAGCAAATGCAAAGAAATTCATCCTCTACCTCAAGAGGTGTACTAGTTGAGGTATCGGCTTGAGTTGGTTGAGGCCGAGATATTGAGGGAGAGTCAACGGTAGTAGTTTGGCCGGTAAGCATAGAAGAACCGGGGAAGATCTCGCCCGAGCCGGCAGAGATAAATTTTTAAATTGTTTTTGCACTCCACTCACTCGGTTGAGCTCTTCCTCATATAAGAACAAAGTAGACACAATGTTCTCGGATATGAGTAACATTCAAGTCACGGCATTCTTTTCAAAATAGCGACCTTCACATGCCACAAGTCTCCAAGAGAATTGAGGAATCTCATGTTTAGGTCTTTCATGGTATAGACTCTACCTAAAGATGCACAAGAGTTACTCACCTCGCAGAATCGGTCGTACGTTTCCTTCATTGTCTCATTTGGATTCTTCTTGAAGGACTCAAACTCAAAGAACACTTTTGTAGAGTCTCGTTGTCCTTGGCCACTGATCTCCTTCAAAGTATCTCGAGTAGACTCGCCACACTTTGTTGAGCGGTCTCATAGCATTGTACTTGTTTGTACAGCCCGTCATCAAGTCCCGAGGTTATGATGTGCAAAGCTTTTCTCGTCCAAGGAGTCACACGCTTTGTCATCCTCACCATTCTTCTCGTGGTTTTGGCACATAAGTTTCATAAACCTCAAAATCTTGTTCGACTCTCTATCTCGCATGATCCATGAGAGGAGTTTTGGGAGCTCTGTTGCAAGATTGATTTTCAAGGGTGTCATGGGACCATCTCTCGACTACGTAGTTAACCTATCATCTATTGAATCCAAGTACCGCATGATTCTCGTTTTTCCATACCGGAAATTCGTTATCGTTCAACATGGGAACGGATGTCAAGTTGTATGTTTGCATGATTTTTCCCGCCATTTTGGAATTGGCAATTCAAGCGGTTAAGCTTGGAAAAATGATTTTCGAAAATTGTAAGCTCGATACCAATTGTTAGGTCCCAAATGGTAGGAATCAAAGCTAGAGGGGGTGAATAGCCCGTTAAAACTTTTTGCTAAAAACTTCTTTTGAAAAACTTTAGCTCACCGGTAAGTGATTTTGCACAATGGAAATTAAGTTTTCGCTTAGAGAAATAGGCAAACCGGTAAGACAAAATATCATGCAAGACAAGACAAAATTATTTCCAAGTAAGACAAACAAAGTGAGCAAGTAGTGAAGTCAATAGGTTGTGACCAGCTGAGAGATTATCAACCGATTACAACTACACAATGTAAAACAAGCAAAGCAATAAATGACACATTGTTTGAAGAGGTTCACGGTGTTAAATAAGCTGCTACGTCCTCTACCAAGTTTGGTCAGAACTTGGATTTGTGAAGGTGCACTACTTTATTAATGGATTCTACCTATTACAAGTTGCAAGCCAATGATTGAAAGGCTGCCAAACTAGAGGTGACCACTAATGGGTCGTGCTACAATAAAGACCTGGTGTTTTCTAGAGATGTGCTCACGAGCTGAGCTGATTTCTCTAGGGTGTTGTGTGTGAATCAATCAATGTGTTCCATAAGTAGTCTAATGGAGGAACACTACAGAATTGATTGAGGTGCCAGTGAATAAGTCCTAACAGAGATGTCTAGTGAATAGGGGACTTGCTTTGAATGCCTTGAACTAGAGAATGTGCAGGTTGGTAGTTCAAAGCAACTCACTCTCAAGAATCATAAATGCACCCAACCTTCTTCAATGCTCCAGGAAAGCTATTTATAGTGAACTTTGAAAAGGAGCCGTTGTCTTTGAAGAGGTTGCAATGATAACTTGGACTGGCAGGCATTAAATGGGAAGATCCTTGCATTAAATGCCTGAGATTTGGATAGAGAGGATTTCCAGAGATAGATGGGGCTCTGTGAGTACTGGTTACTTGACATTCTCAAAGTAGGTACAGATTTGCTGCAGAGATGTCATGTCAGCATGCTTGCTTTACCAACTTTAGCTAAAGTTGATGGCTTGGTGGTTGGGAGCAATTAATGCACCGGCAAGCTGATAACCAGAGGAAGCTTGAAGAGTAAGCCTTAACCGGTAAAGTAACATGGCCGGTAACAGAGGTGCCGGTCCGGTAACTCAATCGGTAAGATACTCAACCGGTAAGATACTCAACCGGTAAGTGAAGCTTTGACCGGTAACTGACTCCAACCGGTAACTCACACAATGCTGATGGAAATTCTCAGGTCTTCAAGTCTTCAAATCTTGAGAAAAATACATAGCAAAAACACTTGGCACTAGCACTAAGGGATCCTATGGTACATAGAAAAATTCTATTTTGATCTAACTAAATTAGGGGTCCTCATTAATGCTTGTTATGATTGGGATTAAGCAATTCTAAGCCTAAGCATATATTTGACTAACACCTCGATAGATCAAATGTCACAATCCCTTTGTTCACGATGTCCAATTGAACATGAGTCATGGTCTACGTCAACTCATCTCGTTCAATGCTTTCTCGATTCCGAATATGTTGATAATCCAAATGCATTTTGATCTCTATCAAATCATTTGAGTGTGGCCACACATTTCATCATTATCATTCATCGAGGGGCCCAAGCAAACATCTCTCTTCATAAGAAGGACAAATTCCGTCTTGACTTATCATTCTTCCCTACATGAATCCAATCGTGCTAACATAGCCCTTATTGCTATCCGATTAAAGATAGTGTTAGACCATATTAAACACAACGTTCATCATGTGGAAGACGATGATAATCTCAGGTAGGTATGAAGGATTTCAATGACACGACTATCATGAGATTTAATCATGACAACAGACCATGTCATAAATCTCATAAGTAGGTCATGTCCAATACTTGTTCTCTAGCAAGTGTCCATAAGTGTAATGTGCATCTCCATGCATATAATCATCTCCATGATTATCCATTACCAACTTATACTAGTTGTTCACAACAATAGACGCAGCTTGATTCAATATAATAAGCATGCAAACATATAGTGAACCAAATAAATTTGTACTCTATAATAAATGATAAAGATGATACATAACGGTTCAAGTTAAACATAACTATAGCCTAGGGCATTACATCAACAATCTCCCACTTGCACTAGGCTCCATCTATGTATCTAATACCCATGGACCTCACATGACCATCATGCTTTGCTTGTGCGAGGGACTTTGTAAGCGAATCCCCAATGTTATCATCGGTTGATACTTTGCATATCTTAACGTCTCCCCGATCAATGAACTCTCGAATGAGATGAAAACGTCTAAGTATATGTTTGGATCGGTGATGTGACCTTGGTTCCTTTGCTTGCGCAATGGCACCATTGTTGTCACAATAAAGTTCGACCGAATTAGTGATACTTGGAACAACTTCCAAGTCACTAATAAACTTCTTGATCCAAACTGCCTCCTTAGCTGCATTGGATGCCGCTATATATTCGGCCTCAGTAGTAGAATCGGCAATAGTACTCTGCTTGGAACTCTTCCAACATATCGCACCTCCGTTAAGCATAACATAAATCCCGACTGCGATCGAAAATCATCCTTGTCGGTTTGGAAGCTAGCATCTGTGTAACCTCTTACAACAAGATCTTCTTCCATTCCTCCAAATACCAAGAACGCATCCTTAGTCCTTCTTAAGTACTTAAGGATCGTCTTGACTACCATCCAATGGTTCTCACCAGGATCAGATTGGTATCGACTTGTCATGCTCAAAGCATACGAGACGTCGGGTCTAGTACAAATCATAGCGTACATGATGGATCCAATAGCCGAAGCTTATGGAACATCATTCATCCTCTTTAGTTCATCAGCTGTCTTAGGACACTGAGTCTTACTAAGAGTAACACCATGACTCATTGGCAAGTTGCCTCTCTTAGAATTTTTCATTTTGAATCTGCTAAGAACTTTGTCAATGTAGGTACTTTGACTCAAACCAATCATCCTCTTAGATCTATCTCTATAGATCTTGATACCAAGGATGTAAGCGGCTTCGCCCATATCTTTCATTGAAAAACACTTCCCTAACCAAGACTTGACAGTCTGAAGCGCAGGAATGTCGTTTCCAATGAGTAAGATATCATCGACATATAATAAGAGAAATAGCACAACGCTCCCACTGAATTTCATGTATACACAAGGTTCATCTTCGTTCTTGATAAAACCAAATTCCTTGATTTTCTCATCGAACCGAAGATTCCAACTCCTAGAAGCTTGCTTCAATCCATAAATGGATCTTTGCAACTTGCACACCTTGTTAGAATTTCTTGGATCGACAAAACCTTCGGGTTGTGTCATATACACATCCTCAAGCAGTTTTCCATTAAGGAAAGCGGTTTTGACATCCATTTGCCATATCTCATAGTCATAATACGCAGCTATGACAATTAAAATTCTAATGTACTTAAGTACGGCAACAAAGAGAAGGTTTCATCATAGTCTACACCATGAGTTTGCATATATCCCTTTGCTACAAGCCTAGCCTTGTAAGTATGCACCTTCCCATCCATGTCAGTCTTCTTCTTGAAGACCCACTTGCACCCTATGGTTTTTACACCTTCGGGTGGCTCAATCAAGTTCCAAACTTGATTATCCGACATGGATTACAATTCGGATTTCATGGCTTCTAACCATTTATCCAAATCGGGATTGGACATCGCCTCTTGATAGGAAGTAGGTTCGTCATTCTCAATGACTTCCACTTCATTACTTTCCGACACGAGAAACCCATATATCTCGGGTGCGGATCGTAACCTATCCGATCTACGATAGACTTGTGGATCTTGAACCGGCTCCACAACTTCTTGTGGACTTGGTTCAGTCTCTACTATCGGTTTCATGTTATTTTCGGGTTCTTGAATTTCTTCAAGATCTACTTAAATCCCACTAGTTCCTTTATTGAGAAACTGTTTCTCAAGAAAAGTACCATATTGAACAACAAACACTTTGTTCTCAGCGCGGTTGTAAAAGTAATACCCCTTGGTTTTCTTAGGGTAACCAACGAAAATAACCTTGTCAGATTTAGGTGCTAACTTATCAGAGACAAGTCTCTTCACATAAGCTTCGCAATCCCAAATCTTCACGAAAGACAAACTAGGTTTTCTTCCATGCCACATCTCATGTGGGGTCTTAGGAGTCGATTTAGTAGGGACTCTGTTCAGTGTGAACGCAGCAGTCTCTAATGCATCTCCCCAAAAGGATATAGGAAGGTCTACTTGACTCATCATCGAACGAACCATATCTAATAGGGTTCTATTCCTCCGCTCAGAAACACCATTCCATTGTGGTGTTCCGGGTAGAGTCAACTCTGAAACAATTCCACAGTTTTTTAGATGATTGTCAAATTCTTGGCTCAAATACTCACCACCACGATCGGATCAAAGTGCTTTAATTGTTTTGCCAAGATGATTTTGTACTTCATTTTGAAATGTTCTAAACATCTCAAACGATTCACTTTTGGACTTTATCAGATAGACATAGCCCTATCTAGATAAGTCATCGGTGAATGTAATGAAATACCGAAATCCTCCCCTAACAATGCTTTCGTTGGTCCGCATACATCAGTATGTATTAAGCCCAATAAGTCACTAGCCCTTTCACTACTCTTAGTGTAGGATGGTTTGGTCATTTTGCCCAATAAACAAGATTCGCATATCTCATAGGATTCATAATCATGTGAGTCTAACATACCATCTTTGTGGAGTTTAAAAATGCGTTTCTCGTTTATATGACCAAGCCGGCAATGCCACATGAACGAGTTGTTCACGTCATTCGGTTTAGACTTCTTGTCCACATGATAAACATTTTCAACACTATTTTGTTTCTCATCAACATCAAGAACATAAAGGCCATTAAATGAATTTGCAATACCATAAAGCATATCATTTAAATAAATATAAAACTTCTTATTCGCAATAAGAAAATTATACCCTTCATTATCCAAACAAGAAACTGAAATAATATTCCTACTCAAATCCGGAACATAGTAACAATTGTTCAAAGCAAGTACTAAGCACCAGGGTAAAGTTACATCATATGTCCTACGGCTAATGTAGCAACCTCGCACCATTCCCAACACGTAGGTCAACTTCACCTTGTTTGAGTAGCTTTCTATTCCTTAGTCCTTGCACATTTAAACAAATGTGAGATCCACATCCGGTATCTAATACCCATGAACTAGAAACAGAAAGGAAAATATTTATCATATAGATACCTGAATCAGAAGCAATCGTATTGCCCTTCTTCGCCTTTAGGCCTTCCTTGTAAGCCTCGCAATTACGCTTCCAATGACCAACCTCTCGCAACGGTAGCAAACCGCATCCTTTTGAGATGCCTTGGGAGCCTTCTACGCAACGGCAACATTTGCTTAGGTTTAGCAACATTTGCTTTACCATCTTTCTTGAACCCTTTGCCTTTGTTAACCATTAACACAATATCGGTTCGGGGCTTCTTGAAATTCTTCTCTGCGGTCTTAAGCATCGTACGCAATTCCGAGAGATTCTTATCCACGCCACCATGTGATAGTGCATAATGAAATGACCATAACTTTCAGGCAATGAATTTAATATAAAATCTGTGGCGAGTTCCAAACTCATCGAATTACCAAGCCTTTCGAGACGCTCAATGTGACCCTTCATCTTAAGGACAGACGCTCTTTGAATCTATATGATGTAGAGCACAATGATTCTTGGGGTGTTAAAGGCTTGATTTCTGGACTGGAAAATATTTCTTGAAGGAAGAAGATGAAGATTCAAAGGGTTGCAAATTTCTGGACAGAGCTTCAATCTTCTTATGAACTCACAGCAATTTCAATTTTTTAAGCAATCTTCAAATGTTGAAGATTGAGGGTATTTATACCCAAGCACCAAGAAAGTAGTTGTTGGAAACAGCTGTTGCAAGGACTGTACTGGTGCAATCTGATTGGTCCACAAATCCACTTTTGTCCTTTGGTACAGCAGTTGCAGATAAAGCTGATCAGACCTCAGCTGCAAATAAGGTATGAAGGACATCTGTCACCTTTTCAAGATTCTTGCAGATCCTGTCTGACACTTAATCACGTGACAAGATTTGGTGGTTGACTTTCGATATTGGCGACGTGGATTCCAGCGGTCATAAGTGGTCCATGCTTAGTCTTCAATCATTGGATGCGGTCTGCTTTGTAGATGCGGTTTGGTCGGTGCGGTTTCACCGGATGAGGTTTCTCGGTGCGGTGCAGGAATGGGGAACCGCACCGCGGTTTATCAAGTGCGATTTCATCGCTTTAAGATTAGGCTGCGGTTCTTGAAGAGCGGTTTGATATTTGAATTCCACACACTGCGATTTGCTAGTGCGGTCTCGGTCGTGCGGTTTGAAACTTTTGAAGCGAAACCGCATGTCCAATGAGTCTTGTGCAGCCTTCAAGCCTTAAATAAACATATTCTATAAAATGGACTTATACTAAAAATTGAAATCTAAGCTTCATTACATATGGGCCTACAAGTTCGTAAAAATAGAGATGAGGTTATGGTATCAATCAAATCTAAGCTAAAGCTAAGAGGGTTAAAGTATGCATACCCAACAGGACTAGATGGTCAAGCAATTCGTGGATAAGGTGAAAGGACACAACTCTTTGGTCGTCTACTTCAAAATCACCTAGTGGTTTCTCCCGCAGTAAACTTAGCTCGCTAAAGCGTAAACCCCACCTCGGTCAAGATGGAGATACACTCTTCCACACTCATATCCTTCCCCACTCCACCTAAGTGCTTGAATACTCTACGATTGGACAGAATACCCATACCAAGCCCCAGGTTCACAACTAAAGGTCCTAGCCATGGCGAGAATTGAAAGGGAAAGCGAAATTACGACCTAAAAGGTAGAGAAATCGGAGGGTACTTTGGTAAAATTGGGGAAGATAAGTTTTGGAAATTAACAAAGAAGCTTGAATGCGCCTGGAAAATCGTAGGCTGGTCCTCGCTTTGTTCTTGTTGTTAGCACGAGAATTAGGGGTTTGTAAAAATCCAAAAAGGAAAAGGATTTTCCTTATATACACGGTGCTAATTCTTTCTGAATTGGGAAGGTTATGGAATACAACAGCTTTAAACTCTCAATTAATGCCAAACACGGTTCCCAAGGCGGTTGTTCAAACGTCAAAACGAGTAATCATTACGGAATTACGACGCTTCCGGATTCGACCATCAAAGCAGCTTAATGGTCGAGATTTGAGCCACGTCATCAATCTGGCCGACCAACCAACAGCTTCGAAGGCCGACCGCGATCTCGCATAAAAGTTCAATCAAAATTCTTATAAACTTCCTGCCGACAAAGTCCATCCGTAAAGTTGGCCACCGAACGGAATAAATGTGACTGCCAGGCCCGGCCCAATTTACGTACATTATTGCCACCACATTCTTGGTGGGTCGGCCCAATTATTACAAGGCCCCAGGCCCATCATTAAAGATCAGTCGACCTAGCTCATTGTCCGACCTCCATGGTCTCGATCAAGCTTTGTCCGATATTCGATCCATCTCTTATATGGATATTACCCGGCTATATCAATTCGCCGGAGTCGACCAGACCCGTACGCAGCGACCTCGACCTACAAGGCGTATGTCGACTCTACGAGTCACGACGCAGCTATATTTCTTTTCATACCGTACCTACGCAAATCAGGAGTTATATATGGACACGATCTCTCGTACAAATCTGATCCGTGATTGCTATTTGTTATATAACACATATCAATGCCTATAAATACACCACAACTTCAACGATTTTAAGGTAATTGCTATTTGTTATTCTGAATCATCTTGTTCATTATAATTATTTAGCTCTCTAAACACCATACTTACTCTCACGCCCGAGGGTCTTCGTCGGAGATCATTCCGGCTAGTCGTGGGTTCCTTGTTTCAGGTCAATCAAAACCAGGGATCAACCTAGTTGCTGGGCGTAGGCTGATTAACACGTTTCTTGGAGCATCAATCTCTATTTCCTTTTGTATTTGTTTTGATTTTGATCAGTTATGCGTTAGTAACTGTCCGTGCATTGCACGGGAGTAATACTAGTTTTATTAATATCAAGCAAATTTACATAGAGGGGGACAACCAATCTTACCCTTTTATAATTAGGGAGGGGGGGCATTTAGGAGCCGTACCTCAAAAATTAAATTACACAATTAAACTTAAAAAATATCTAAATTTCTAAACTATAAAATACAAATATACTAAAAAAATATTAACAAACAATTAAAAAATTCTAAAGTTCTAAATTATAAAATACAAAGGTACTAAAAAAATATTACCTATCTCAGAATTCAGACCAAACGGTAAGAAATTTTGTAGATTTTCAAATTAATACAATATGAACCGCGGGTATGAACCGTATGAACCGCCGGTTTCGAAGCCTAAACTGCATATGAACCGTAAGCCGTCGGTTAACGGTTCACCCGGTTTAACGGTTCATTTGGTTCACGGTTTTTCAACGATTCAAAACCGCCGATTCATCCGGTTCAAACATGAATCATGGGCATGTCTATAACCCCATTTACTATAAAACTTGTATAAAAAATTACTTTTCACTGTAAAATGTTATTTTTTATTTATAAAAAATATCTCTTAAAAGGATGGAGACTTATCTTATTGTATAAGATAAAAAAAAAAGTACATTACATCATAAAAAATAAATAGGAGTTATCAGTTATGTATAAATATTATCGATATTATTAAGAATTTTATAGTAAATAAACATATACTCCCTACGTCCCGATTTAATGTTCTTAATATTAACTTGACACGGAGATTAAAAAAAAATTGTGAGTATGAAAAGTAAAGTGAGAAAGAGAATGTGGGTATGGAGTTTTTGGTGTGAGAATACAAGTGGGTCCATTGTTCATTTTTTATAATAAAGCAACTAAAAACTTTAAATTAAGTGAAAATCTCTTGTAAAACGTGTTCTACGCTCGTCTGAGCGTAGAACGTGTTTTTAAATAGACGTGGTGACATTTTTGTAAATAAATAGAACTTCTCAAAATGTGCGGTGGCATTTTTGTAAATTATTGAAACTTATAAGAGGCAATTTTCTACACAACAACAGACACATTTTTGTAATAAATAATTGAAACTCACCTGACACTTTGTGATACTGCAGAAGGCACTTTTGAATACTACAAAAGGCATATTTTAACACTATAACAGGCATGTGTTTTTTAATTCACTTGACACTTTTCAATATTACAACAGACATTTTTCTCATAGATTTTTATAAGTATATAAAAATAAATGAATAACAATCATTACACACTTATTGAAGATAACCTTGGAAGTGATAACTCCTCGTGATTTAAAAACAAGTCATTATATTGACTTTTATTTTAACAGAAAGCAGTTTATGCATTCAAACTCAATAAGTTCCTTGGACGACCCTTTCATAAGAATGTGATCCATTGCTGAACGCGACAAACTGACAGATTTACGTATGTATGCCAAGTCTGAGAGAGATTACTGAAAAAAGCATGATTACTTGGGTAGAGCAATGAGTTTGATTTCTCATACACTAATTTTTTGACACCAGAATTCACACCAATTTTCAAGGTGCAAAGATTATCAAAAGGTAGCTTCTTATCTCTGCCATGATAAGATCGAGCATATGATTTTCATAATATATTGCATTAATTAGAATAGCACTTTGTTCACAATGTTTTCGTTGATATTACTTTTTACAAAAGAGACTGCTCCTTCGCTAGTTACTCTCACATTAAGATTTTTCAATCTGGCAAAGTTGCCAAGGATTGGCATCACCATCAAACATAATCATAAACCAGAGCAGGACAATCATATTCTTTGAGGGCAATGCCTGCAAATATCTACCTTTCTCTTTATCCTTAAACCATGACCCCCTCTTCTTGCATTGATCAGTTGCTTAGAGACTTTTGTGTGAGATGTTCTCTATTTTTGGAAAGAGTTGGATTTGCCCTTCGGCGATAGTTGGCTTCCTTCAAATCAATGTTTGGGGATTTGGAAATGATAGTGATGTTAGGAGATTATGGCAATGTGAGATTTTTGCGACCTTGTGGTGTATATGGATGGAACGGAATGCCAAGATATTCGAGAAAAAGTATTTATCGTTTCTCCTACTTAAGGAGAGGATAGTGTATCTTGCTTCCTTGTGGGCATCGGCGTTGGGCACTTTTCGAGGTTTATCCATAACCGACTTGTGCAGAGATTGGAGGGCGGATTTACACTAGCTTTGGATTATGTAGTTTGATAGCTTGCGTTGTATTTTTCTTCTATGTTTTTTCCTTTTTCCTTATCATGTATTTTTGCTTTCAAGAGGACACCTTGTCCTCTACTTTTTGTACCTTTTTTTCCTCCTAATAAATCTTCTTTTATCAAAAAGTAAAAAAGATGTTGTTTAGGTAATATAGGTGATTCTTATCTTTCTAACTATTTCGAAATAAAGGAAAAGCTACATAATTCAAGATGAAATTATATAGTATATTATTAATAAGCAATAATATGAATGGGCCTTAACGCAATAAAACTTGATATAATTTAGAATCTAAACTCTACCGAAGAATGCCCAAAAAAAAAAGACGAAACGAGAATCAAATAAATATTACCAACACATTCTAAAATCGAAGTAGATCAGGATTTAACCTCTCAACTCTAATCAGATTATATTAACTCTTGTTGTTAAACATCTGTGTTTGTCATTCAAACCTCGATGATTAATGATCACCTGTTTCTGTCAAGTTGGGTTCTTTTGAGGTAGACAGAACAACTAGATTTGATAGAAAAATTAAAGAAAAGCTGGGGCCACACTTACGCAATTAGCATAAGATCTAGGGAATTCAAATTATAATGCTCATAATGCTCACCCAGTTCAACGACAGACAACTCCTTCCTTCCCACATATCTCTTAGTTCCAACCAATGATCATATTATGCCATTTGTTTCCCTCTGAAACCTCTCTGTCACTAAAGAAATTAATACGTTCAACTACAAGTGATATAAGGGATAAAGATGGAGGAGTGTTTAGGTATTAGAGGATTCTTCTTCTTTCTTTTTGGAAATTATCCTTTATTTAAATGAGCTGGCAATTTACTTTCACGGGGCATCCATCCCTTCTTTTCTCCATTACCATCACAACAACCTTTACATCTTCAGTCAACCCCTAAGACATAGTGAACTGCTTCCCTGCCCACCCGTAAATAGAAAGAGAAGACAAACTAATTTGGAAGTATTAGAAAAGATGCAGGTGAGGTGCCGTTTTACTTTTTCTTCAGTGCTCAGAACTCCACACCGTTCTGTATCTACCTCAAAATAAATCTCGATAAACGTCAGATAGCAAGAGCAGACTTATAATACTACTGCGTGAAAAAAAACAATGTATACTAATATTTTCATTTTCCTGAATATTACACATTTTTTTATCCAGAGCTCCACGGAAAATTTATAAAATTTCACTTTTATCACCACAGTTGCAACTTCAGTAACACATACATACACATACTCCCCCAGTCCCATAATGATAGTCTCATTTGACTACTAATGAGGTTTAATTATTACTCAATTGCTCCCTCTTCTTCCTGGTTGACTCTCATCCTCCCCTCTTCTTCCTTGGTCGGCAATTTCGGAAGTTCATTGATTTTAACTTGGCAACTTTTGAAATGGGACTATCTTTTTGGGATAAACAAAATGGTAAATGGGGCTATAATTTTAGACGGAGGGAGTATGTTGCTGATAGTTTACCTCTAATTACCTAAAGTGCATACCTCACCCAGCACCTACCATACCCACCCACCCCCAACCCCCAAAGACACATTCTACAACTAGAATCATTAGCAGGGAAGGCCATAATATGCAGTGAAAAGCCATCAAGAATATAAGGATGGACTATTGCAATGAGCAGAATGAACCTCATGATTAACGCTATGAGGATGGACATATAATAAGCAGAATGAACACATGATACAAGGATTTACTATTTCGATCAATGGAGAGCCCATGGTTCAATCACCCTCACAGGTACAATAGAGTTAAATCTTCATAATACAGGCAGACAAACAACCAAAAAAACAAGAATTAAATAAAACAACTCCTGATTCCTAAAGCCACTGACCTGAACCAAGGATGGATTGAATAGAACATCGGGAACCTTGAATCTGTCAGAACCAATTTCTATTGTCCTGATTAAGACAAAGAAATGAGAATGTAAGTAAGCTAAGACAGGTTTCATTAAAACAGGTCAATTGGAGTAAGTTGTTTGTGAAATGGTCATCATCATAGACCACCAAATTCCAAGACTTCAGTGCGTTAAATCATGGAACTTAGCTATCTATGTGATGGTCATCATTTTCGGGGAAAATGGGGAAAACGTTTTCCGGAAAATTACCAAACACCGGAAAATGGGGAAAACGTTTTCCGGAAAAAGTTTTCCTCCCATTTTCCGGGAAACAAACGGGGCCTTACTGTCCATCTGGAAGCTCGTACGGCGTCATTGGAATGTTAGAGTAGGAACTCTCTGGATAATTTTATAAAGGAGAATTAGTATAGAAAACACCTACTAGCACTTTTGAAGCTAAAAATAGGAATGATTATCAAGTCTCTAAAATTGGAGCTAAGAAGAAATGAACATAATAATGGTGATAGCAGTGCAGGCAGCCTGGAAAAACATATTACTGTGAAATGACTGCCTTGTTTTCTTTTCTTTTTTCTCATAGATTTTTATCAAATTAAAGAAAATGTTTGTCAATATATGCAAGAGAGAATGCATGTGTTGGATAAACCCACAGCTTGAGAAGTTAGGACTACTCAACATGCAAAAGGAATACCAACGATCATACGGAGTATCTGGAGCTCGACAAACGCATTCCTTAATATCGCTAGCAATAACCCTCTGTGAAAAGTAAAGAACGCTCAGAAACACAACAAGAGTGCGTAAACAACTGATCAGGGGATAGTTTTGAATCAATGACAAAACAAACATGGGAATAGAGTTTGTAACTTTCCGTTGTGTTTGGAAAATCTATATCAACAGTCTGTCATTCAAAGAAATGTCTTAAAAGTATTACAGGAAGGATAGTAACCAAAGAATTAAGGAAGGCTGTCCATTATTGAATGACAGCAGCAGAAGAAAGCAAATGGATGCGTGTGAAATGTAAGCATTAATCTAGAAGATAGGTTTAGGGATTAATGTGTCAGCACTGCGGCCAAAACATTACAGCCCTCTCTTAAGATAAAGTCTGATCACACATGTAGGGGAAGGAGCACAGAAACAGAAGAAAGAAAGCAGAGTTATGAAGAAGTAATCATCAGCGCTAATGAGGGATAATCATTAAAAGTAAATGAAAGATTAGCGGAAACTCAAGATGTTTAGAAATAGATAACCTGAAACTCTCCAGGCCGAGTTTCCTTTCTCTTGAAAGAATATCGAGGTCTTATCTGCATTTCACAAAAAGATACAAATTTACATATGTCACAACAAGATAAATAATCTATGCAGGTTGACCACTAACAAATTGAAAATCAGTTAGTACTTCAAACTGACTTACATTAACTCCTTTGCTCCCAAGGCTTTTGATTAGGCAATCAGTAAGAAACTCTCCTCCGATTGGAGATGTTGACACAGCCTATTTGCAAAATTCAAAAAGAGATGTGACATAGTATATAAGTCATATTTGCTCAAGCATAACATTAACGACAATAAACATATGATAAACCATATCATAATTTGGCCATGCAGAATACCTTTTGAAGTACATAACCATCATGTACAGGAGCAACAGTAGTTGATCCTCCACCACTGAGCAGTTAAGAGTTCAAATTAGCTTCAATTATAAAGGAATAATAACACATGAAAGTAATAAAGAAACTTAGAACCACAAAAGAAGATTAATGTCCATAAGAAAACCTAATACTAGAATTCTGGTAGAGGCTCCATTTTTATTTTATTTTATTTTATTGGGGGTGGGGAAGGGGTGGTAGGCAGGGACAAAGGTCACTTTTATGCCCTTGAAAAAGTGAGCAGATTTGTTGAACAAGTCACCCATAATCACAAGGCAAACAGATTCTAGCCAGAATAAATTTCTACGATGGTACATAATAAGAAAATAATTAGAAAATCCAAGTCAATTTATGAGGAATGCTCCACTATAGGTCGAGAAAACACCACGCTACAAGATCATTTTCAAATATTTGGTAACGTATCCGTAACATTCTGGGGTTTGGATTTTTTTTTTCTTTCTTTTTAAATTATCTCCCAACTATTTCCTCTTTTTATTTCTTCTTAGCTTTCAAATATTTTTTCTCACCTCTTTTCATTGACGATTCCATATGGCGGTTCAAGTTAGCCGACCCCAAATCATTTTGATACTAAGGCTTTGTTGTTGTTGTTGTTGTTATCCGTAACATTTTATTTCTTGAAGAGGGTGATCTTTATCTTTAAATGCATCGTGATTATTAGCTATTAAAGGATTTTCGCTTCCTTCTGTCTGACTCCTTGCCCCCACCCTTTTCATGCAAAACAACATTATATCCATTGCAACAACAGCAGTCTTGCATCTTCTTTAGTCACAACCATTGTTCCCACCAACTCTTCCATACTGCTTACAAGTTAATTTTTCAGCTCATCAAAAAAAAAAAAAAAATCATCTCTTTGCACCAGCGCATCAATCATTTTGATGGTCCGATACTGGCACACTTCAATTTAACTAGAACTGTCAGCAAGTAGACAACACATGTCTTTCTAAAGGATTGCTCCATGAAAGACAAAGTGGAGGTATAGGAAGTGATCCAAATAAGCGGGAGAACCCAAATCCATGGCCCGCATCCTTTTTGTGGAATCCACAGAAATGCGGGTCGCCCTCCATCCCGTATTACAGTCTAAAGCTATCCCCAGAGGTGGACCATACACCTAAGCTCTGTACCCGGCACGTCAATCCAGTTCACATTCCACACACTCAGCTTGTGTGCAAATATAAGCTTGAATCTAATGTATCTTTCTTGAGCTTAACATGTTATACAATAACAAGACATGTTGTGCACATGGAAAACATGTTTTTGCTACAAAAACTTGTGAGATTACCAAATGAAAGCAAGTGCACCTCCACATGTCCTTTAGCAACAATTATCATTCATCCCCTAATTCTCTTTCTACCCAATAATCCAACTCTAGATAAAACACTTTGGGGCTAAAACATTTTATCAAGGCAATACACCCAGGTCCTCTATGTGCATCAATAACATACCAAGAGAGCCACAGGGAGCAGTTTCTATGATGACGTCAACAACCACACTCTTACGTAAGCACCAAACCTTTTGACTGACCCAAATAAATAAAGGACCTTCAAGCAAAACAAAACATGTGATCATTCTAAAGATGTAATCAGATACATTAGAAGTTTCATTTTTTATCCTGCAAGCCAACTCCATGAATAATATAAATTTATATAACTCTAGTATATGCCAAGCATGGAGCCAATGCAGAGAAAGTGATGTATGTTATGAATTAGGGTTCGTTTAATTTGGGGGTTACCGTTAGAGTGAATGTGGCCGTTGTTAATTGAATTGTCGTTGCTTAGCGTCGTCGTTTTGTAATAAGTCGCACGGTGTCGTTTTGTTTAAAGGTCCATGCATCGTCGTTTTACCTATAGAGAATAATCACGTGTTAAGTGGTTGTTCTTGGTTTGTCTGGTAGCTGATTTGTTATGTAATCACATGGCAATGGAGGAATATTCATTATGAATGAAATTACCCAATTCCTTGCCTTTTCTCTCTCCTCTCTCTCTCTCCTAATTCTCTCTCTAAACTGTTATCTCTATCTTCTTTCTTATTCTGAAACCAATTTCCTCTGTTCTTCCTCTTAAATTGATAATTCTAATCAATTAATCTGTAATTGATTTTGGTTTGGAAATTCAGTTCATAACAAATTGGTATCAGAGCTTTCTCGATCGAGATAAGCTTCCTTGAGTAAACATGGTGGAAACTCGTTATGATGTTCTAGAGAACAGTTTCAAGGCATGCGATGAAAGGATCAAGGATTTAGTAAATGGGCACAACAGATTGGAGGAAACCATCAACATCAACAAGCAGGAGCTGAAGGGAGATATTGATGGGATGCGTTTGGTTATTGATGAGATTAGAAACATGATGATAGGCCAACAGAAGGGAAGTAATGACAGGGGCAAAACTATCGACCCTGAAGGATCTAGCCAAGCTATTCACAAATCACCATCAATTTTGGGAGCAGACCCTGGTGGAGATGCCAAAGCTAAGACCCAAATTCCGAAGCAAGGGGACATGGACGATGATGATTATGAAGGGTTCTATGAAGAGGAATGGCTAGATAAGGAAGATAAGAAGAAGGAAGCACCGGTGAAGGAAACACCAGTGAAGGAGAAGGGAATTGCGGAAAGCTATAAGAAACATTTGAAGCTCGAATTTCCTAAGTTTAATGGGAGTGATTATAGGGGTTGGGCTAGGAGGTGCAATAAGTTTTTCAAATATAGATCTGTGCCTGAGGAGGATAAGGTGGAGCTGGCTACTATGCATTTAGAAGGAGATGCTAGTTTTGGTATCAAAATTACATTGAGGAATTAGAAGGGCTGAGTTGGAGAAGGTTTGTACAGATGGTGGCCAAGAGATTTGGTCCTCAGATCCATCCATGAGAACATCGAAGGGGAGTTTTCTAAATTGCAGCAAGAAGGCACTGTCAAGGATTATTTGGGAAAGTTTGAGCAGCTTAGAGCCTTGATGAAGGTGGAGAACCCATGTTTAACTGAGAGGTATTATATGAATATTTTCATTAAAGGTTTGAATGAGGAACTTGGATATCGAGTTCATGTCCAGTTCCCTACTTCATTATCCCAAGCCATTAGTATTGCCTTGATTGAGGAAGCACATATAGATTTTGCCAATAAGAAACAAAAGACTCAAAGCTATAAACCCAGTCCCTACCCACCAATTCCAACAACTACAAAGTGAACTCAACTGGGTTCACCAAAACATTGTCCAATCCCAAAACCATTCAGACCAGTTCTTCATCTGTAAACCAAAACTCCAAACCTACTTTTCCCATTAAACAGTTGGCCCAAGCGGAAATGCAAGCAAGGAGAGATAAGGGTCTTTGTTACAATTGTGATGAACCATATAAGTTTGGGCATAGATGCAAGAGTAGACAGATTTTTATGTTAAATGTGAAGGAGGATGATGATGAAGAATGGCATGATACATTGGAGGGAGAAGAAACCATAGAGAACACTGATGTGAGTGAAAAGGAGACAGACATGAATATCTCTCTCAATGCTTTAACTGGGAGCTCTGGATTACAAACAATTAAACTGGAAGGGTGGTTTAAGAAAAAGAGATTCACTATATTGATTGATAGTGGGAGCACTCATGACTTTTTGGATATCAAGGCAGCCAAGAGATTGGGTTGTGTGGTTGAGAACAGCTCAGAATCCTTAGTGACCATAGCTGATGGAGGGAAAATAGCTTGTCAAGGTAAGTGTAAAGGATTCCAGTGGGTGATGCAAGGGAAAGAGTTCCAAACTGATATGAGAGTCTTGAATCTGGGAGGTTGTGATGCTGTGCTAGGAATCCAATGGCTTAAGACTGTTAGTCCTGTCACTTTTGATTTCAAGGAAATGACTCTCAGCTTTAAACATAGTGGAGAATTGGTTAGTCTTAAAGGTATGAAGGAGACAGTGGTGGTCAAGTCAATTTCCATGATGTCATTGGAAAAGGAGATACTAGCATTACCTTGTGGGGTAGTCTTACAATTATATGCCATGGAGATGGGTCATGAAGGGGAATTGAGTCAGGAGATGCAGCAATTATTAGATGAATATGAAGAGATTTTTGCTGAACCAACTGAGTTACCTCCTACCAGGTTTTTGGACCATGGAATCCCACTGAAACAAGGAAGTATACCAGTTAACAAGAGGCCCTATAGGTGCCCTCATTTTCGTAAATCGAGATTGAGAGATTAGTGGCGTAAATGTTGAAAAGTGGCATCATACGGCACAGTTTCGGTCCACTTTGCCTCACCTGTGCTCTTGGTGAAGAAGAAAGATGGTAGTTGGAGGATGTGTATTGATTTTAGAGTTGAACAACTTGACCATTAAGGACAAGTTCCCTATTCCTATCATCGATGAATTATTGGATGAGTTGCGTGGATCCAAATTTTATACCAAGTTGGACTTAAGGTCGTTACCATCGATTAGAGTGAAAGAAGAAGACATTCCTAAAAATGCTTTTAGGACTCATCATGGTCATTACGAATTCAAAGTTATGCCCTTTGGATTGACTAATGCACCAGCCACCTTCCAAGCATTGATGAACCAGGTGTTTGCGAGTTATATGAGGAAGTTCCTTTTGGTTTTCTTTGATGATATATTGATTCTGACCCACTGGGAAGATCATTTGAAACATTTGAAGTTAGTATTGGATACTCTCAAAGAACACCACCTATTTGACAAGAAAAATAAATGTTCATTTGGCCAAACTCAGGTGGAATATCTTGGTCACATAGTGAATGGCTCAGGGGTGTCTACAGACCCCAGTAAAATCGAATGCAATGAAGCAGTGGCCTACTCCCTTGACAGTGAAAGGGTTGAGAGGATTTTGGGATTAACGGGGTATTATAGAAAATTCATTCGACACTATGGTATTATTAGCAAACCACTCACTAAGTTGCTACTGAAAGGTGGATTGAAGTGGGATACGAGGCGAGATAAGGTTTTCTCCAACTGAAGCAAGCCGTGTGCGCGGCTCTGTTTTGGCTATGCTTGATTTCTCTAAGGACTTCATTGTGGAAACTGATGCTTGGTATAATGGGATTGAAGCTGTTCTAATGCAAGGGGGAAGACCAATAGCATTTCTCAGTAAGGCCCTTTGTCCTAAACATTTGGGTCTTTCAACATATGAAAAAGAATTCTTGGCTATCATTTTGGCAGTGGAAAAGTGGAGACACTACTTGTGTGGTCATACGTTTCAAATCAAAACGGATCACGAGAGTTTGAAGCATTTGATGGAGCAGAAGGTTACAAGCAGTTTGCAGCAGAGGTGGATCTCTAAATTGTTGGGGTTTGATTACACTATTAGCTATAAAAAGGGTGTGGAGAATAAAGTGGCGGATGCTTTATCTAGACAACATGAAGAAACAGGGAATATACAATGTAATGCCATATCTATTGTGCAACCTGATTGGGTATGTGAAGTGGTGAAAAGTATGGAAGGAGATATAGAGGGACAAAAGATAATGGAAGGCATTGTGATTTGTCCTACAGATTTCGAAGGGTTTACATTTCAAAATGGGTTGCTAAGGAAGGAAGGGAAGATTTATGTGGGCTGCAACACTGATTTGAGGAAGAAGATCATTGCTGAGCTACATACCTCTCCATTAGGGGGTCACTCAGGTATTCAAGGAACCTTTAAAAGGGTGTCCCAATATTTTTATTGGCCTAGTCTGAGAAATGATATGAAGAAGTGGGTGGAACCTTGTGATATTTGCCAACAAAATAAAAATGAGAATGTGCACCCTCCTGGGTTACTACAACCTCTTCCAATACCAAATCAACCTTGGGCTGATATTGCTATGGATTTTGTGGAGGGCCTTCCAAATTTTGGTCAGTGGGATACTATACTTGTCATTGTTGACAGATTGACCAAGTATGGACACTTCATAACCTTGAAACACCCTTTTACAGCCTACCAAGTAGCCAAGGCATTCTTTGATCAGGTATATAAGTTACATGGCTTACCAGTTACCATCACCACAGACAGGGATAAGGTATTTCTCAGTCAGTTTTGGCAAGAATTGTTTCAAATCATGGGCACAACACTGCAGTTGAGCACTGTTTATCACCCACAAACTGATGGGCAAACAGAAAGACTTAACAGGTGCCTAGAGCAGTATTTGAGGGTCACTTGTGGCATGAAACCAAATCAATGGGCTCAGTGGTTACCTATGGCAGAGTGGTGGTACAATAGCAATTATCATACAGCCCTAAAGACAACTCCATTTGAAGCCCTTTTTGGCTATCCACCCCCTCAGTCCCTATTTCAACATGAACAATATACCAAGGTAGAGGTTGTGCGTGAGTTCATGAAGGACAGGAATAATCAGTTAAAGCTATTGAAGGAGGCATTAGTGGAAGCACAATCAAAGATGAAACAACATGCGGATAAGAATAGAAGTGAGAGGGAGTTTCAAGTTGGGGAATGGACAGACTACCTTGGCATTGAGGAGGAACATGAAGCTGTCCCAAAAATATTTTGGCCCCTATCAAGTTCTGAGCAAAATAGGGAAGGTAGCATATAAGCTGGATTTACCTAACACGGCTAAGATTCACCCCATTTTCCATGTGTCTCTGTTGAAGAAGAGAAAAGGTGATGCCCCCATAAATGCTATTCCATTTCCGATCACAAATGAAACTGGAACATGCTTGGTCGAGCCATTAGCAATTCTGGATCGAAGGCTTATTAAGAAAAATGGGCGTCCAGCAGCACAGGTCTTGATTCAATGGACAAATTCGTTACCTGAAGACGCGACGTGGGAGGATTGGCCGGTAATAGCAGCCAATTTCCCTAATTTCAATCCTTGAGACAAGGATTTTGTGAAGCAGTGGGGATTGTTATGAATTAGGGTTCGTTTAATTTGGGGGTTACCGTTAGAGTGAATGTGGTTTTGTTTAAAGGTCCATGCGTCGTCGTTTTACCTATAGAGAATAATCACGTATTAAGTGGTTGTTCTTGGTTTGTCTGGTAGTTGATTTGTTATGTAATCACATGGCAATGGAGGAATATTTATTATGAATGAAATTACCCAATTCCTTGCCTCTTTCTCTCTCCTCTCTCTCCTAATTCTCTCTCTAAACTGTTATCTCTATCTTCTTTCTTATTCTGAAACCCATTTCCTCTGTTCTTCCTCTTAAATTGATAATTCTAATCAATTAATCTGTAATTGATTTTGGTTTGGAAATTCAGTTCATAACAATGTAGCACAAAGTCCAAGGACTTCCAAGAAATTTAAAACAGAAAAGGCAGATAAGAATATAAAGGGGAGAAAATGTAAATAAGAAATTGGATTTTAATTACCAGAGATTTTACAAGTTTTAAACTTATGGAAAGACTATGGCTGTAGTCAATATTCTTGTAGTGTCTAACCCCATGTTGAAGCAATATAAACCACAAAGCACGCTTAAAAGTGTAGCTCTAGGTGGCAATGAAAACAAGAACCACGACTAAGAAATGAACCAACAGTTAGCAAGGCAGTTTAAAATCACCTACCAATCAACAACTAAAGAGGTCGCACGTCCTGATGCAAAAGATGTAAGAACCTGGCAATCGAAAGGCACTTAGCAGTTAGCAGATCAGATATTGTAACGACATTGTATGGGAAGAGAAAGGATGGTGAAATCTTGGATCTTGAGCTTTCATTGTAGAACAATAACAAATGATTGAAGTACAGAAACAAGAACATACAGCATTCTTCGCTAAAAATAATGCCGGCGCTTGGTATTTTTCAAACATAATTTCCGCCATCCTGTAAAGTATACAATGCGTCAGCTTCTATTAATAAAATTAGCATAATTATTTCCGGCAGTTGATTAATAACTAAATGTGGGCATAATTATTAATTTGTGTACTCAGTCAATTGTTCTCTTTATTGGGATGGAGAGAGTAATATTATCTGTGTTGAAAATATTTTTAAAAACTTCGTAGTTTCAAGCAGTACTCATCTATTGTATTTGTTTGGATCCATGTATGTCAATTAGAGAAGTTACAAAAATATAATGGATTGATATATTAAAGAATCCAACAACTTTTATCAGCTTTATAGAACAATCAATGTTAATGGATGATTTCAAGCACAATTATCAGCATAATATGAGTATGAAAAATGTAAAGTTTCAAGGTTAGTTATTGGAGAAAAAAACTTGTGTCAGCAATAAATACTAAAATGAAGAGAGAAGGGACACTCCTCGTGTACTCACTTTTCTCTTTGTTGTTGAGTGTTTGAAGATGGTTCTGCAAGTAGCATCGGATGCTCTTTAGGATCAACCAACAGGCATTCCCTGAAAATGACAACACCGTTCATCATGAGGCAAATAATTAAACATGTTTGAAATGCTCAACTAATATATTCCCTCCATACTATCATGAGTGTCCATTCTTTTTTTGATAAGAAAAATAGTTTCTTATATTAAAAGGAAGAAAATACAAATGACAGACAAGTTGTTCATCACACAAAAAAAAATGAAGGGGCATTAACAAAAGAGAACAACTACAAGATCACAGCAACCCAGTCCTGCTTCAAATCTGAAATAGATAATCCCCAAAAAGCATCATTCGCTGATGCCCAGATGAAGCTACAGAAACTACTCAACCCCACAACAAAATTTTCAAACAGTGTGGACTATGAAGAATCCTGTAAGTTCTCTCCATCCATAAACACCAAGAAAATAGTTGAAATCCCACAACCCCATAATTGGGCTACATCCTTATCCTTCCCAAGGGCCTCAAAAACGAATCTGCAAAAAAGGTGAGCAACGAGCAATGACACACCCACTTTTCCCCGGTCACTTCAAATAGTCAATTCCAGAGGTAATGAGCAACATCACAATGTAGAAATAAATGTTCATGTGCCTCGTCTGAAAGCTTGCAATTTACACACCAATTAAGCGAAATACACTTTAGAGGCCGTTGAGTCAGAAACTTATAGTTAGTATTGAGCTTGTTAAGCACAACGTTCCACATAAATGCTTAAAAGGAGTTTTTGACTACGAAGTAAAAGAAACAAGGGGAAAAGTAGAAGGATTGAGACTTCGAATCAACAACTTCATAGATGATTTGTAAGAATATTTACCTAACCTGTAAAAAATCAAAATTCTAGTTACTTGGTTAAGAGACAACCGAACACGAGAAACGGAGTTGATAAGATGACCCACCACAACCACTTCCTCACTAGAAAGATGTTCCTCTTGACCAAAATTCCTAGTTCTAACCCCCCTCCTCCTTAGGATGACACATTTTCCCACATCATTAAGTGATCTTACTTACCCTCACTCGCACGTTCGGAAAATTCCTCATGATTCGCTCAATTAATTTATGTCACCCTCATCGAAATTCCTCACTGATCGATATGAGAAAGAAGCGCTCATACCTGCTACCTACCTCCTCCCCCATATTCTTTTTTATTTAACCCCTACAATACCACACTTTGCCAAATTAATCTTTATCCCTGACATTCATTAAAAAAATGAAGAACATAATGTTATAAAAGTTACGAACACACTCCTCAAGAAAACAGAAACGTATTGTCAGTAAACTGAAGATGATAGACCATGACCCTCTCTCTACCGACTCTGCACCCCTGTGATTAAACCAACTTCCTCCCCACAAGCAACAACTTGCTTATGATATCGACCACAAGATTAAACAAGAAAGGGAAACAAGATATATATATATATATATATATATATATATATATATATTATACACACACATATGATACCGGTCGGATAAATCCAGTTACATGGTCAATGTACCTGCATGGCATCATTAATGTCAACCAAGAACCAATATCCAAGTAAAGGCTCTAACTTTGTCAGGGATCTATGCTTTCCAAGGGATTTAAAAGCGTGAAGAGGAACTCACTTGCGCGGATGAATCAAGTAGGAAAGAAAGAACGACAAGAATAAAATCAGAAACCAAATCCCGATCCGCTAAATTGCACAGAAATGAAAATTGGAAAGACCCAAAAGGGAATAGTAAGCAGAAGTTTGGGGGGATGAAGTGAGGGAAGTTCAGTGCACAATGGAGTTTCCCCCACCCATACATAATCTCATTGTGGATTCAACTCCATTACCCACTTGAAAACAAGTAAGAGGAGGAAACAAAGGGGCAACAATAAAGAAACTTCCAAGAACTTTGATAGGCAACCAATCAATTTAGTGCTAGAAGAACTTACTCTTAATCACTTTATGCCAAACAGGACATGACATCATTCTTGGGGAAAATGCCAAACCACTAACCAGCGACAAATATGTTCCTACTAATTGTGCTCCTGAAGCTTAACTATCCCTCCTCCTAAAAGGATATGTATCTCATCCAGCAAGATGATCCCTCTCTCCTCCATCCACCCTTCTCATAAGAAACAACTCATCATTCTCAGTACGACTAGTAACACTCATTAGGATCTTAATTATCATCAAGAAATAAGGGGTATGATACACAAACAAGCTCCAGCCCGAGTCCTAACATAGAATAAAGTCTGTGTCCACTAGTCAACCCCTTTGCTAGCATCTCAACTATTACATCGACAATGAGCTGAAGATAAGACACTCAGGTCACATCCCTGCCATTATACAACCCTCCACTAACCAACATCCACACCTCTAAACAACATACTTATTAGTACATAAAAAGGGCAAACCCCGGTGCGCCAAGCGCTCCCCGCCAAGCGGGGGTTGGGAGAGGGAACCATTTGCTAGAGCCTTCCCCTGACAATTGCCAAGAGGCTGTTCGCCAAGGTTCGAACCCGTGACCTTATGGTCACCATTTGCTAGAGCCTTCCCCTGACATAGCAGAGCATAATAAAAGAAGGATGAGCAGTTCTATGAGGAGCGCACTATGGGGAGGGTCCTTCTATGTTTATGACTTTTTGGGCAGCTGCATCGACCATAAGAGTGAACGACAAGGAAAGAGAGGTCCCCTTGCCTATAACCTCTGGAAGAAGAAGACTAGCATTGGGTTCTCATAAAGATTAACAGAAAACAAGGAAGATCATCCATCAATTACACTGCACTAAGGCATCCTTGACTACAATTCCAAAGAGGGTAATCATGCAGAAGACAAATGATGCTCCATGGAAGCAATCACAATTTTTCACCCGTGAGCTTAGAAATCTCTAAGTGTGGAGATTTGGATCAAAAATATGTTTCACATGTCTCTCTTAAGTCTTCTTATTGTAAGGATATCAAACTATAGATACTCAAAGTTTTAAAGATGAAAACCCGAAAAAAAAAATGAAGAATAAACAAGTATAAAAGAATGCATGGACAAAACAGGTCATAGAGGTTTTTCTCCCTTTTCCTAAAACTTATAGTATCAATATCAGTAATAAATGGGTTCCTGAAGGCATGGTCCCAAATGCTTTCAGCAATATCCCAGCCGGTAACAACACCATCCTTTATTGATGGTAGCACCTGGAGAAACGGTGTGCAAAGTGATGAAACCTATAATGTATAAGGGTACAAAGAATATGTTGCAGATTATCCCAGGATAGTACTCGAAACCCTCACCTCCATATGATCACGCCGGTAGCCTAGGGCTTGAGATCCTACATAAAGTTTGCTCTTTCCTTTTGATTTGGGTTCTGGAATAGCAACGACATTCTTCTCTGGATTAGCAAGGTCATCAACTTCCATTTGATCAATTGATCCAATAACCTTAACAAGGCCAAATGTAAATATAGTTAGAAAAACAAATTCCAAACGCTACTCAACCAGTTACACAAAAAATGTCCTAAGGTGAAATTAGGTTGGTTAAAGTTTACATAAATTTAGAAACTAAGAGAAACATTCTAGGTTGAAAAAGGTTTTTGATCGGTCCCCAGACAAGTTTCCTTGGGACATCTGTGACTACCAGCACTCTTGTGCTACAAACTTGCCGACTTGAAGTTGAATAAGAATTCCTTGGTTATTCATCATGTCTATAATTCAAAACACATTTTTTCTCGCTCCTAACTCGTTAGAGTTCACTTCTTTTCAACGAGGATAGTTGATGCAAAACACAATAACTACTCCCTCCGTCCCATAATGATAGACCAATTTGATTACTCAAACATTTTAACAACCTATTTTCATTTATATCACTAACCTTAAGGAAGATTACTTAATACTCCATTACTCCCTCTTCTTCTTTGTGGTTGACTCTCTTCCTCTTCTTGGTTGGCAATTTTGGAAGTTTAATTATTTTAACCTAGTAATTTAGGAAATAGGACTATCTTTTTGGGACCAAAAATAGCAAATGGGAACATTTTTATAGTACAGGGGATTATATGTTACGATCGACTCTGAAGGCCAAGGCCCCTGGCCCAGGGGCCATGTGCTATAAAACAAGGTCTCTGTTGTTACGAGGCAGATTTGGTCAGAAACTGATATTTCCAAAATTGTAGCATTTTTTGTGGAGTTGTATAGCAAAACTCTTGAGCTTTGAACTATATTAAGAAAGTTCTACTTCTCATGTGATTTTGTTTCACATGATCATAAGCAATTTCGACGGTTCGTAGCATTATATGCATCCATCAGGATGAGAGGGGACTCATATAAGAAAGAGAATTAATCTAACAAATATTCATCTTTCTTGGAAAAGTAAAAAATGCAAATATGGATACACGTTACAGGCGAAGTTTACAAGCAGGAAAAAAAACTAAGACAGATCAATTATAGTCCTTTCGGAAAAAGGCCAATGAACACTTGATCCAAACTAAAACAACTTAACGAGCAAGCGCACCCAGAATGTGTATAAAGAGACTTGACCATCTCTGAAAGCAAGAAGAGACTAAGCATCACGAAACATATCCTGAGTGGAAAAAAGATTATCCCGTCATAACCTCTCGCTCTCTCTCACTCTCTCTCTCTCTCTCACACACACACACACACAAAGACAATCATTTTTTTCAGTGAGCTCTCCTTTTTCTTGACTATCTTTGTTCTTCCGCTCTTTCTTCCGGATTTGCAAGACACAATTTGTGCCAAAGAACTTGCAATACAACGCATGTTCTATAGTTGGAGAACAAGTCATTAGACAAAGACTAGATAATTAATAGCAAGTAATGAGGTTGAGGGTATCATGCCTTTAGCTAAACCACCTTGCAATTTATTATGGCAAGACAGAATCTTGCTTGAACACAACCAAAAAGCTAAATGTAAGAGGGCCCTCAATAAAACAGCTTGACGGGTGTGTATCTCACAGCCATTGATGACTGCATATAGAGGGAGATTCATTCACCGAGGAAAATCGAAGGAGTAAAGTGTAAAATGCAAAATGCAAAGTAAAAGAGGTCAAAATTTAAGTAAATTTGGTCTACATTGGCAAAATCAAGCATGAAATGGAAGTAAAAAGTTTCTTACAGAGGGGAAAACAGCTTTAGGGGCATCTTCACCAGCATACCCAGCTTTACAAGTATGAGACCCCAAATCCACCACTATTGCAGACACTTCATCTGATAAAATTACAAAACCAACAGCAAAATCAAATAAAATTAAACAAATTAAGCTGTTTATCACACATTCACACCCAGAAACGATAAATTACGAAAAATACACACATACAACACCATGTAAGAGTGTGTGGGTGAAAAGAGAGATGATTGAAATACTCACCGCCACCGTACATGGTTTTGGAAGGGAGAGAAGAAAGGTTTCGGTTGATTCTCTGTGATTCGTTGTCAAATTGTTCTCTTATTTTTACTTTTTTTTTTTTTTTTTTTACCCAGGTTCCGGCGAAGGTTCCCAGCTTCACGCTATTCCTGATCACTAGCTACCATAAATGTCCCAATGCGGAGGTAAATCGTGGATATGCCCAAATTAGCCAGGGTGACAGCACCCCTTATACTCCTGGCCCTAAGGGAGCCCTCCTGCCCTCCTACAACGCGGTAGTTGAACTCCCCACACTGAGGTTCTGGCGAGCCCAAAGAATGCTTTCCTTAACTGAATGGATGTGCCCGGAGGACTCCTAAGGACCCTGAAACCAGGATAGGAACATAAACCACAAGGATTCCCCTTGAGGGGAATCGAACCGGTGACCTCCCCTTCGGGAGGCCACCAAAGCAACGCCAGTACCACCGGGCCAAAGCCCATTAGGTTGTTCTCTTCTTTTTACAATCTGATGAATTGGGGTTTAGGGCGGGGTTTTGAATCGGGGGAAACGAACACTAATCTTAGGTTCAGCGGTCAGTATGTGTGTGTCATCTATCTATATATAATAATAAGATTGTGGTAAATCTTTGGCCATCGAGGGGTATTTTGGACATTTCACATGTTGGCAAAGTGGCAATTAAAAAGGTAAAAATTCAACGTGGCGAAATGTGATTAGCTGTTTTTTTTTTAAAAAAAAAACCAATTTGGACATGTGTCGGTTGGTTATGGAGGGGCATTTCAGACATTTTATTCGCGCGTGTGACACACGCGCCCGACAAGGGCACGTTACTGAAGTTTGTTTCTTTTTTTTTTTTTTAAATTTTGCCACGTGGCACCATTTTATTGGCCGGCTGGATTTCAAATTTAAAAAAAAAAATCCTATTTCTTTGACCTCAATTATTTTATAAAAAATTTATTTTTTTAAAAAAAAAAAATTACACCAAAATTTATAATTTTTTTTCTCTTTAAATAGAGACTTATTTCATTTGATTTGGACACAGGAAAAAAACCCTCTTTTTTAAATATAATTTTGTTAATTATCCTTTGTTAATTTTCCTATCTCATTTTTTAATATATTTTTAGTTACATGTAAGTAAGTGTGAAATATTTTATTTAATTAGAAATGATAATAATATTAATAATTTTACTAATCTTGAAAATAAAGAATATAAAATTAAATATAAATGGTGGGGTATAGGATGATTAGTTGGATGGGTTAATATGGTTATTGGGTTTATTTTATTTCGATAGATCAAACAATTTATTTATTTTTTTAGAAAAAAAAAATTTGAAGCATAGTAAATAAAGTATTTATAAATTTGTTGAATATCTATCCATCTACAAAACTTGTGTATTCGGCGCCCTTTGATTGGCTGGATGGATTTCATATTTTTTTTAAAAAATCTATTTATTTGAACTCAATTATTTTATAATAAGTTAATTTAAAAAAAAAATAATTATACACCAAATTTCATTAAAAAAAAATCTCTTTAAATAGAGACGTCTTTCATTTGATTTGGACACAGAAAAAAATCCTCTTTTTTAAATATAAATTTCTTAATTATCCTTTGTTAATTTTCCTTTCTAATTTTTAATATATTTTTAGTGAAAAGTAATTAAGTGTGAAATATTTTATTTAATTATAAATGATAATAATATTAATAATTTTACTAATCTTGAAAATAAAGAATATTAAATTAAATAAAACTGATGGGGTATAGGATGATTAGTTGGATGGGGTAATATGGTTATTGGGTTTATTTTAATTATTTTTGATAGATCAAACAATTTATTTAATTTTTCTTTAAAAAAAACTTTGAAGCATAGTAAATAAACTATTTATAAATTTGTTGAATATCTATCCGTCTATAAAATTTGTGTATTTATAAAAGCGAATATCGGAAAAGATGACCATCATTTTTAAAATTTTGATTAAAGTGTAAGTCATTTCATATATTTATTTGAACTCAATTATTTTATAATAAGTTAATTTTAAAAAAAATAATTATACACCAAATTTCATTAAAAAAAATCTCTTTAAATAGAGACTTCTTTCATTTGATTTGGACACAGAAAAAAATCCTCTTTTTTAAATATAAATTTCTTAATTATCCTTTGTTAATTTTCCTTTCTAATTTTTAATATATTTTTAGTGAAAAGTAATTAAGTGTGAAATATTTTATTTAATTATAAATGATAATAATATTAATAATTTTACTAATCTTGAAAATAAAGAATATTAAATTAAATAAAACTGGTGGGGTATAGGATGATTAGTTGGATGGGGTAATATGGTTATTGGGTTTATTTTAATTATTTTTGATAGATCAAACAATTTATTTAATTTTTCTTTAAAAAAAACTTTGAAGCATAGTAAATAAACTATTTATAAATTTGTTGAATATCTATCCGTCTATAAAATTTGTGTATTTATAAAAGCGAATATCGGGAAAGATGACCATCATTTTTAAAATTTTGATTAAAGTGTAAGTCATTTCATATTGTGGCATAACTAAAAATAGTTGAAGCAAATTTGTCTTGCCATGCCGTGATAGGGTGAAAATTTGACGCGTGTCGTATTCGCGTCGATCGAGGCACATTTACGCAAAGATATTTTCCTTTTTTTTGTTGGGACACTTGGCGGCGTTTCATTGCCTTCTTGAATTTCAAATTTTTTTATTTTTCCATTTCTTTGACCTCAATTGTTTTTTAATAAATTAATTTTTTTACACCAAAATTCATTTAAAAAAATTCTCTATAAATAGAGACTATTTTCATTTGATTTGGACACAGAAAAAAAAACTTTTTTTAAAATATAAATTTCTTAATTTTCCTTTCTAATTTTTCAATATCTTTTTGTGAAAAGTAATTAAATGTGAAGTATTTTATTTTGATTATAAATGATAATAATATTAATAATTTTACTAATCATAAAAATAAAGAATATACAATTAAATAAAAGTGGTGGGGTGTAGGATGATTAGTTGGATGGGGTAATATGGTTATTGGGTTTATTTTAGTTCGATACATCAAACAATTTATTAAAAAAAAAAAATTTAACTTTGAAGCATAGTAAATAAAGTATTAATAAATTTGTCGAATTTTCTATCGGTCTCAAAAAATTGTGTATTAATAAAAACGAATATCGGGCAAGATAACCATCGTTTTTAAAATTTTGATTGAACTGTATGTCAATATTATAAGAAATAAAGATAATATAAATTGATATTTTAAAAGAGGGATAGGAAGAAGTGGGTTGAATTTGATGAGGAAGTGGAGGGTTTGGGGAATCTATATGTATATGCATATCTATATCTATATCTCTAAAAAAAATTTTTTTAAAACATTGTAAATAAAGTATTAATAAATTTGTCAATTTTTGTATTCGTCTCAAAAAATTGTGTATTTATAAAGACGAATATCAGGGAAGATGCCCATCATTTATAAAATTTTGATATAATTTTATGTCAATATTAGAAGAAATGAAGATAGTATAAATTGGTATTTTAAAAGAGGGGGGTAAGAAGTGGGTTGGGTTTTATGAGGAATTGGGGGGTTTGGCCAATTTTTTTTTTCATTTAACGAAATTGTTAGTATTTTTTTTTCTTCTAACAATTAAATAAGTTAAATTGAAAATAAATATCATAATTATGTTCATAATGAGTTAATGTAAATCAATATGATATGATTTTTTAGATGTACGAGCATGAGTTAATGGAAATTTTTCATTTGAAAAATAATGATATTAGTTCTTATTAGATAACTGTACTATCCTGTTGGTATGACTACATCTTTTCTTTTTATTTCAAAAATTCTCTTTATCAAAACGAAATAAAATATCACCTTTTTTTTTACTAGATTTCTAATCTGCACTTTTTTTAACTGATTTCAATAACTTATTTCGTATATGATAAACATGTTCGTCTGTTTTATTTAATTTTTTTAAATGATAAAAACTACAGAATTGTATATAGAGAAATGCATAATCCTTATGATTTATGTTTTATTTCTATTTTATTGATTTCTAATTTTTATGTACTGACAATGTAGCCTTTAAGGAAGTATTTTATAATGTATAAACGAATTGAGTTTTTGATTTATTTTAGTTATATTTTTTATTTTTTGAATATATAGTAACGCCCCGTGCATCGCACGGGAGTCAATCTAGTAAATACAAAAGTAAGAAATGTTTTTATTGAGCGGGGCTATTTGCACCCATTCAATTACAATTTATACACAAAACATCCCAACTATAGTATAAATGGGAACGGAGTGCTACAGTACAATGAACAGTACCAAGTGCCGAATTTTTCATTTTGCCCTCATACATTTGTCCTTTTTCCATTTTTCCCTTAAAAAAAATAATAAATTAAAAAAATAAATGTGTCCTCGGACACGGGCTTAATTAAAAAAAAAAAATGTGTCCACGGACACGGGCTTTTACTAGTCTATAGTATAAATGGTAGTGGTGCCATGAACAGTTGAATGAACGTACCAAGTGCCGAATTTCCCATTTTGCCCTCACTAAGTTGTCCCTTTCCCATTTTGCCCTTAAAAAAAATTAATTTAAAAAAAAAATGTGTCCTTGGACACGGGCTTAAGCTAGTAAACATATAGCTTAAGCTAGTAAACATATAAGGGAAATATTTGTTAGAACAAAGATGAGAAAATAGCCCGCGGTAACACAAAATCTCACACACACCAATATAAGATTGATGTGATTTACTAATTTGGTAACGTTCACAAAAAGAGTAGAATTAAATCTTATATCTAAAATTACAGATGTGAAATTTAAACTAGTAAATTAAATTAGGAGAGAGTAAGTATTTATACTTCTCCTTAGTTTCCTAATCCTATTTCACAATAATTCTTAATCTTTACTGCACAAAACCAAACGCCAGCCACTAAGTACCAAAACCAAACTCGACCCATCAGCAACACACATGCCACTCGGCCAGCCTTGACTATATGGTCTTCGACCAGCCTCGGCCATGCCTTGGGTGATGGCTCCCGGCGTTCGCCCCAAAATCTGAGACTCCTGCTCGGCCACACAACTCGTGGCCTTGGCCACGCGCCCTCACCCATTCGTCTTGTGGCGCCTGAGTGACAGCCACACGGCTAGCCGGTCTTGGCTCGGGCCTTGGCCTTGCCTTGTTGCTGCCCTTGGTAGGCCACCATCTGGCCAGTGTTGCCTTGTCCCATTGCTCCAATACAATTGCTCAAAGTCTAGAATTACCAAAATTTGTATGTTTAACTAGGCATCCCAATTCTTCAAAGATAAAAAACCCAACAATACTAAAGTAAAAAAAAAAAGGTTACATAATTTGATTTATAAAATAATGTGTCATGATTTTGTTAGTGCTTTTAATTTGATTTTGTTAGTGGTTTTAATTAGAGTTTGGTAGGACCATATAATCGATGCGACCAATAAAATATTGTCACCTCTTTTTGTATCAATCTTTTTGTAAACTTTGTTTGTTCCCCTAGCATTTCCCTAAATATAAATATAAAGGATTTATCCATCTACCACGTCATGCTATATAAATGTACTCCCTCCGACCTCGATTATAAGAAGAAGAAAAAAACTAATTTCACACATATTAAGAAAATAGTTAAATTGGTTTAGTTGTCTTGGTTTTTTGACAAAAATATATTAAAATTACTAATATATCCCCATATTATATGTGTGAAAAATGTGCACTTGTCTTTGAAAATGAAAAATTAATTAGGGCATCAATAACTATAGAATGGCTGAAGTGATTAAGCACTATTTCCTAAAACAGCAAAATGAGCGGAAAAACTATCATCTAAATATAGAAACAAAAATGCTTTGTATTCCTAATCTGTCTAATTATTACTAAACCTAATTCGCCATTATTTAACCTGCATGCTTTATCGATTTTGTAATGAACATTTAAGTTATTTTCTACTTATTGACAGCAACCAATAATTACAAACTTATTACATATCCAGTTCGAAAATGAAAGAAGACAAAAATTTACTTACAGTCCGTTAATTAATTATACAGTCCAAGACAATAAACAATTAAAATATGTAAAAAATAAATGAATTCCAAACGTTTTACAACATGACATATAAATAGATTTACAATATCATTTGAAATTCGTTCTTTTCTCTTCTTCTTTTTCTTCTCTCTGTGCTACTCCATTCATCTTTATTTAGCTGCATACTTCTTTATTCTTCCTACAGCTACATTCAACAATGTCTGTTCCTACATCACTATTAAAAGACCTTCGAAGGGGAAGATCTGATTGGGTTATCAACGTTCGTGTGGCTAGGAAATACAAAGTTCAGGTTAGAGAAGGTGTAAAGATACCTGAAAGTTTCGAGTTAGTACTTGTGGATTCAGAGGTAAGCCACACAAATTTTATTTGAAAAGATTTAGTCTCGGTAGGAAGAAGACATTCTTTGTACATCAGCTTATGAAACATTTATTTCTATATTTCAAGGTGCAAGGATTCAAGTATCAATTCCCAAAATGTTTATGCTTAAATATGGTCCTAAAATGAATCTGCAGTATATTTTATTTCTAATTTCAGTGTAGTTGAAAACAGGGGAAAATATGGAATCACTGAACATCCACTGAAAATTATCTTCTTTAACAGTACTGAGATTTACTTAGTCACGGGCTTAAGTTTTTCAAAAAAAAGTTTTTTCCCTAATGTCTTTTCCAGATGTACTAGCTTTAACTGATGTTGATGAATGTGGCTTGATAGGTATTTATATTTCTCAATTTAACTAATTTTTATCCAGTTTCCTTTTTTTTTTTTTACAATAATTATTTTAATGAATCCTTGATTATTTTAGATGTTGTTGGGAGATTGGTCAGAAAAAGCAAAGTGAAACATATTCACAAGCAACGTACAAGTCCAGGTGAAAAGTTAATAGAAGTGAAATTGGAGGACATTGAGTAATTACTTATTTCATTTGAAAAATATATGTTTCACAAATTTGATGTACTATTTGTATTTTATTTGTTGCTTTATTGACAATTTTTTTTTCCAGGAACAACACTTTAAGCTGTACTCTTTGGGGTGATTATGCTGATGAGATATTTAGACTCATTGAAACATGTGGTGATTCTCCTTTGATTATTTTGATTCAGTTGTGTAAACCAAAAAATTATGATGGTAATGTAGTTTATACCATATTGTTCTATATTTATTTTCTCATCATTCATTTTCATTTTAAGATAACTAACTACCATTTTATGATTTTAGGTAAAATTACAATCTCAAATGCATTTTTTGCTACTAAACTACATGTTGATTCTATTGTTTCAGAGATTGATGAACTGAAAAGGTAGTAAATTTGTTCATTGATTATTTTTTTATTTTCCTTTTCAAAATTACTATTAATATGCTAATATATTTTCTCTTCCAAATTTCATAGGTTGTTTGCGCTTGAATCTGAAACTTCTCATAAGATTAGTCAAATTGAGTCATCTAATGCTTATTCCAGTTATGATGAACTTGAAAGTGGTTTGGCTAATGTGTTAACTGTTGCTGATCTTTTGGAATGCAAGGAGGTTTTTTTTAAAACATTTTGTTGTATTATTTATGTTTCTTGTTCATGTGTAAAGGAAATAATGCCTTCATTCATTTGTTTTTATATTTTGAAGGAGGGATACTATTGGGTGACAGGTCAAATTTCTGAAGTATTTGTTGATGGATGCTGGTCTTTTATTAGTTGTAAGGTTTGTATGCACAAGTTGGATTGTGTAGAAAGTGATTATTTTTGCAAAGGTTGTAACAACACTATAACCAAGGCAATTCCAAGATATAAAGTGAAGGTCAATGTTCACTCTGGTGATGAGACCGCGAAATTCATGCTATAGGATAGATGATGTGAAACATTGGTTGGTCAATCAGCCTTGGAGCTAAAAGACCACTATATTAAGGTATTTAAAATGAATTTTATTTCATTTTTTTAAATTGAAGTTATTTATTTAATCTTTTATCTACTTTGATTTTCACTTATTTTTCTTTCTTCAAGATTACAGAAAGTGGAAAAAAAGAATATAGTTTACCACATTGTCCAGATGAAATCATTGCCATAGTAGGGAAAACTGCTATTTTCAAGGTTCATTTGAGGGATGTAAATTTAAGTGGTAAAGATCAACATTTTTCTTCTGGTACTTGCTATCATGGGAAATCTTTGGTTGATAAATATATTCATGAAAAAATTAAAGTAAAAAAGGTTTGTATTAGATTTTTAAATACCCTTTCAAATGTACTTTGAATTATTTTCTTTATTCATGTTGTGACACTCTTTTGTAGAGGATTGATGTTATGGCAGCTATTAAGGAGGCTGGTGAAGAAGTTATTGAGGTATGAAACTTGACGAAGTTATCTTTTTTTTTTTTCATTAACAAATTTTCCTTTTTTCTTACTTGTATCAATTTTGTAATTTAGATAGATGATTCTTGTGGTGATAATGATGAGAAGACTCCAGAAGAAGCTGTTGGTTTGAAGAGAAGATTTTTGTCATTTGAAGACACGGCTACAAGCTCATTAACAGGTGATGGTGGATCAAGTAACAAGGATGGGATTCATTTACCCAAGGAGATCAAGATTGAGAAAGACTGAAATTTTTGTTGTCTTAATGTTTATTTTCGAATCAGCTGGGAACATTTTATTTTGAACAATTGTCTTATTTGGTCAGAATTGTGGTTTTGTTGTTTATTTTGGGGTTTATTTCTTTTTAATTTAAACTTTATAACAGTTTTATGTCTTGGTTAAACTTATATCCGTTCTTTCAATGGCAAAGTGTTTTTACACTTTCTTTTGATTTGTTTTTTGAGAAATTTAGTTTAGACTACCTGAATTTTTTATTTTAATACTCCATATAACCGTATTTTATGAATAATTGTTTTATTTTACTCTAAATGTTGGTTGTATAATTTTTGTAGTGTTATTATTTTGGTCTTCTTTTGAACCAAAAGTATTATGTCTTATCATTAAACTGATTTCTACTAAATCTATGGCCATTTATTTCTACACTTTTTTTTTTTTTTTGAATAATTGCAAACCATTTATTAAAATCTTATATTTATTTTTTTACTTCACTCGAAACTTTCATAAGATGACAAATATCAAATCATAATTTGTTTTTTTTTTCAGTTTCTTTAAACCAAAATTTGAACTAAGTAAATCAATCATGTTTTAATGTAAATAAGAATAGCCAATTTAATCATTTCGCTTAAAAATTCCCAAAAATCAAATCCCTAATCATGCTTTTTCTCTAAACAGATTCAAGGCATTCTTAAAAATAACAAACTAAAGAATCAAAGTAAAATGAATATAATAGAAGATATATTAGAGAAACTCACTCGTCATCGAACATAAGACGCCTCTGCAAGGCATCCATACCAGACTCGCTTGCATTACTGGTATAACATAATGGATAATTAAACTTATTGTTAGAATAAGGCAAATTAGTACTCAAAAACATTATCTATACTCTTTATGTCATATAAAAAAAAGTTACAGATAATCTAAGTTAGAATGAGGCTATTAAAATACCTTCTTTTCATGTACGCCGTCTTAAAATGGGTAATTTTCGACATCTGTCTTGTCTTCAGCGTCAACGTTTGGCAATGTCATTTTGTCCTGTACGAAAACTAAAGCCATGACTCCAATCATCTTACTAAGAAATTAATGTTTATTAAAACAGTATCTGTTAACACGAAAAATTGTATCCAAGATAAAATAAGTATAAAAAATAATTTCTTTTTTCATTTTCACAAATGAACCTTGTAAGTGTTTATCCAACAGGTTACTACTATGAAAATAATTTCTTATTTCATTTTCACAAATGAACCTTGTATGTGTTTCACGTAACAGTTTACTACTATTCACTATAGATTTAACATTTGAAAATGATACCTAATTTCCTTTGTATAAAAGATTTAAGACTAACTTTTAGTGGAAAACCACTTTAAAACCACACTTATAATAAAGTTTAAAGCAAAAAACATGCTCCCTATATACAATGATAATTGTCCACAACTGTTACTACCTCCGTTCCATAATAAAAATCACTTAGTGTAATCAAATGTAACTTTTGGTTAATATCTTTATATTTACAAGAAATGTTCTATATACCGTATTTTCATTTAATTTTATATGGTCATTACTTTTATTTAATATTATTTTCCAACTCTTTTAGTACAACTCTTATATCTATGTTTACTTGACTCTTTGAATTCCCCTAACATAATTACTGTCAGTGTAAGTCTATTCTGTATATAAGTGTCTATCACATTACATGAGTTTTTTTTACTTTACTCCAATCAGTTTTCAAATTCTATTATCTTACAAAAGAGAAACTGCTTAAATCATTATAGGAAAAATGAAGATTACAAAGTCAATGATAATATGCAAGAAGAGAAAGTCTGAAAATGATCCTACAGGTATGTATATTATTTTTACTTCTTTTTTTTTTAATTTTTTTTTCTATAATACAATCTACATTTATTATATATTGTATTTAAACTAAAATTAATTATTGTTTTGAAGTATCTCCATATTGTTTCTTTGTTCTTCCTTTGTTACTGTAGTTCCTCTCTTATTGTCCCTTTGATTGGTTCTCATAATCTGCCATGGTTTGCCAGAAGTAAGATTTTATAGAAATTCCAATTTGAATTTAATAGTTTCTATATCTGTTTCATTTTAATCAAAACTTTCAAAAAAGTACTTTGATTAACATAATGGTTTGATAGTTATAGAAATTATAAAAACTCCAATAATGCTAGAAGTTTAGTTAATGGCAGTAAAATAAACTTAATGGCTTATAGGATGCTACAGAACTCCACTATGTCTACAAGTGTATTAAATATTTAAGTGTCCAAGATATATCCAAATCATTATGACTGATATCTTCTAATTACTACTCTACTGATGCTATGAGTGTAGTTAATATTTAGTTGTCATTAATGTTTTCCATTTCCCTAACACAGGTTGTTGATAATTAATCTATTGTCATAAATGTTGTTGTGGTTTGATTTTGGGTATATATATGCATTCTTGCTGTGTTTAAAATACCCTCTATAGACCTTCAGTTAGTTAGAAAAGAAAAACAATGGCTGATGAACATGGTTCCTCTTCAGATGAAGTTGATTCTGACACGGAGGAGCAGAATCATGCATTCACAGAATGCACTAAGAAACTTCACTTTGGAGCCATTCGTATACCTAACTATAACTCTTATTCCTCGAAATTGTCCTATGTTTGCCCATTGAAGCCTTGCACCGGACGTAAGGTGCGACGTATGGATCACAACTCACTCTTACGTCATGCTTTAGAAGCTAGTCGTTCATCTAATTTCTCTAATGCATCTAGGGGAGAGCACAGAGCTTTAGCTGAATACTGTAGGAATATCCTAGATCTATTTGGTTCACTTGATCCCCCTCTTTGCAAGAAAGATGACTTTAAGAAGAAACCCTTTGATAAGGGTGATGGTGGCTGTGATGGTGGGGCATCCTTAGGCTCTTATGGTAACAATGGTGGTTCTAGTGTTGTTTAAACTAAGTTTTAATTTCCGTTTTTATGTATTTCCTTTTTTTTTATGTCTGTTTTTGTCTTTTTTTTTTCCCTCCTTTGTAATGTTATATATTAATGTCATATATTAATTAGTCTACTGTCCTTTTCTATTATCTATTTTTATTTTTTATGAGCCCTTTTATACCTTAATCTGTTAGGTTTTATTCAAATTCGTTAATATATAAATGATAAATACACAATATTTTTTATATAATTAATATATGATAAAATTAAAACCAAATTATTTATGAAAGAAATTAGTTTATAAATTTCATTAAACTTTAAATTTTCAGAATTAATATAATGGATTTGTTTAATTGAATAGTTTTTTTTTTTTAATACTTCAGAAATCTATTTGATTTAACTATGAATTAATTTATGTCTTCATACATAACAACCATGCAAATATGATTTATAAGCAATTGACAACAAACCCAATTTGAAAAAAAAATGAATTCAAAATTAGATCATAACAATGTTTCTTGCTTTCTTCGATCAATAATTAGTATATATTATAAACAACTACCAAACTTGATTCAAAGTATTTGACCTAAAACAGATGAAACTAATTAAATTACAATTATGACTCTTGATTCAAAATATGTGACCTAAATCAGGTTCAGGTAATTAAATTACAATTATACAGCCAAATGATAAGGAGATCTAAGAAATTATACCTTCGAAATTCAAGAACTGAATTTTTGATTCAAAAAATTTGGAGACGTAAACAATAACCCTCGATCTGGGTCCCAAGACTTGATTATCCATAACGGGAAGCTCATATTCGACGCCTTTCATCGATTAAATCGTTGAATTCATTGATCTCCGTCGTTTTCCATTCAATTTGTTATAATTTGTTTGGGGAATTGCTTTGGGAACGAAAGGGTATCGGTCAGCGTTTCATTCTAGGTTTTGTTCTGGATACTTCTATTCCAGACGTAGATTAGGTAAGTGTATTTGGGTTTGGGCTTTTGTTTGATGGGTTGGTTTTTATTTCGCTATTGGGCTTTTTTTTTAAAAAAATGTGTAGGTAAATTGTGTGTTTTTTCAGAAGATATTTTTTTGGCTTAATTTTATTTTTGTCTTATAAATGGTTTTGTGTTTTTTCTTTATTTTAACAAATTGCTTAGACAATTTTCGTTTAATAATGTCATTGATATATTTATATAAGCAAAAAAAAATGTAGCTTTTTTGGACGTTTATTTTTTTGAGATTTCATTTTTTGCAAAAAATAATGTTGATCATAACATAATGACTGTGGCGGCATCGACAACAAGTTCCCGTCAATCTTCTCAAATCATGCCATTTTCTGATATCACTAATGGTAATAGTACATATTCTATTTTGTCAATATTTTTAACACTTCATGACAAAATTATTTTTCTTTAATATGACAGGGAATGTGATCAGAAGTAGTATATCAAACTATGGTAATGGAACTACTACAGTAAACACCCTTTTTGATTCACAAGTATCTAATTTGAAGTCACAAAAATTGAAGACTGGCTATGTAACTGAATCTATTAAAAAAAAAGAAAATATCAGAAAAGGGTAACTTTTCCTTCCCATTTCTAAATTTGTATCTTTCGGAACATCTTTAAAAAATTTAAACTTTTTTTCTTATTTTTTTAGGGACACCGTCGTCAGAAATAATTGACTTGACCAATGATGAAGAATTTTCATTTGTTACACCGACTACTGCTAAGTCAAAAAGCAAATTTGGTAAATATTTCCATTATTATTATATTTCTAATTTTATTTGTAATAATTTTTGTGTTTTTTAATTTCCGTACATGCACTTATTCATTTAAATTTTGGCTTAATTTAATCTACTCTTATAATTTAAAGTTATGTCTTTATACAGATATCGCCTCAGATCATTCGATTGTTTTTAATTCTACTCGATTGTTTTTAATTCTACTAATCGAGAGAAGTCTTCAAAGTCCAGATTGAATTGTGATGCAAATAAGAGTAGAAAACGAAAGAGTAATTCGGTTTTCCGAATCTTTATATAACAAATTTTATTTAATTATGTTTCAATATTTTAATAATATTAATTTTATCCAATAATTTAGGCTCATTTGTTTTCCCGGTTCCATTTAATCTCAATAATTTGGATGATGATAATTATTTTACTGGAGGTATGTTTTACATTATTGTAAGTACTCAAATCTGGCTCATGCCTTCCGGTTAATTTTCCCGGCAATTCCGGTAATTTTTCCGGTAATTCCTCGGACTTTCCTACAGTTCCGGAATAATTTAAGAAATGTTCCAAGCCTTTTAAGGGCTGAAAGGAATGCTTGGTAATTAAGAAACACGTTTTTCTTAATTCCAAAACCCTTCTAGAAGACTGCCACCTTGCATGTTTCTAGAAGGGACTGGAAGTGGCTACTTATGTCGGCGACATAATAGGCCATGAAAAGTTCTAGAAGGTTGCCACCTTGCATGTTTCTAGAAGGAAAGCAGTTATGGCTTGTTATGTCGTGCGACATAACAAACCCATGCAGGCAGCCTATAAATAGAGGCCTTCACCTCTCATTTTAGACACACCTCTTCCACCCCTCAGTCACCCTTTATAGGGAATACGCCCAGAAGCCTTCTCTTTCCTCACATACTCCCCAAATCACCCCAATCATCTCAAATCAATTCTACACACACTTCCCACACACACACACTTCATATATACATCAAGAATCAAGGAATTCTCACGGTTTCAAGGCTGGACATCAACTCCGGAGGAGGACGCTAGAAGGCTCCTATATCTAACTTGATATAGGAGTTGTGGATCTTCAAGGGTAACGAGTTTCTACCCTTTTCCACTCTCTATTTTCATTCAAATGTGAAATCTCTATGCTAAATGCATTTATAATGTAGTATTCTGATTAAAGTTGCATACTTTATGTTATATTACCCAGATCCACATTTTATTTCATTGCATTTCATATAAAAGCTCCGGTTTAACTTGGTTTTGCATGAACACTCAAGATGAGTGTGGATCCCTCATATCCACACCCTCGAAGTATTCATTATCAATAAACATGCTCTCCGAGATTTGTTTGTGAAGTAACTTGACCATTTTGGTGCCTTGTTACCTCTACAAATCTCGCTTGTTTAGGCTTCGCAAAATGGCTTGTTATGTCACGCGACATAGGCGGCCTATGTCACGCGACATAAGTAGCCAGCTTTGCATTCCTTATCTTTTTCACCTGCAATCTGATGTTTTCCTTTTCTAATGCATCAATCTCGCATTTAAACTAAAACATTTGCATACAGAAAGCATCATTTGCATTAAAAGGATATCTTTTTCACCAAAATGACATCTTTGCTTTAATGGTGCATCCTTTGCACTAAAAAAACCCTTTTCACATTAAAGATTCACTCTTTGCATTCAAAAACCCATTTTCATACTCAAAATGCATACTTTGCATTAAAAAATCATTCTTTGCCATTTTCATGCATCATTTGTGCATTAAATGCTATTTTCCAACATAAAAATGCATTCTTTGTATAAAAAAATCTTTTCTTTGCACAAAAAGCATCCCTTGCAACCAAAAGACATGCTTTACATTCTAAAATGTCATCTTTTCATTAAAGATTCATTTTCTACATACATTTCCCCCATTCCCCCATTAACAACCTAGGAACGGACTGGTGTAAAAGATCCTATCTTTACATCGTTCCTTCCATTAAAGGTTCCATAATCTCTTTAGAAAGGGACAACCTTGAACCCTATATCTCCGATTATCGCTTAAGAAAGAGTATGAAGCATCTATACGAGCTCGACCGTCTTAAAGCGTAGGATTGATGGGCTAAGGACCCTCCTTTTCTAAAGAACCTCATCTTTGACCAAAAGAGAGTCATTCTCTCGATCACGCAAGTCCCGAGGGTCCCGAGGTTAAAATGCGATGATCACAAGTCATAAGATGAGGACGGGATCATAATCCCAAATACATAAAATTCCAAGGAATCCCGAGCGACAACCAACAAATGGTTTGTACGTCTGGAAGACAACTTGGGACATTCCCCCCCCCCTTTTTTTCTCAAACACATGCACACAAGAAAGCACGCAAGCATGCACGATTACTGAAATCTTGGGAGACTTGCTCCGGCAAGGCACTTTGGGTGAACGCCAAACGTTCTTCCCAAGGGGTAACTTAACCTCCGAACCCATAAAACCTTTTTTTCAAAGTTTTGAGGTAATCAAAATGGCGTGGCGACTCCGTTTTTCAAATAACTCGGATGTCTTCAAACTCGCGTGAATCCAACAAAATTTGGGCACACATTCACAGTTTGGCGACTCTGCTGGGGAAGTACCCAAAGGAGAAAAGCTTCTATTTTTCAAAATAAAAAAAAAAAATCGATACTCGGTATATAGGTGGAAACCACTTACCCTTCCTGTACACTCCCTGACGTGGGAGTTGGGATAACCGGTGGTTTAACAATCCACGTACCAGTATCCCTTTTCGAAAAACAATTTTGAAAAATAAAAGAAAGCTTTTCCCTTTGAGCGGGTTAGACTCCCATCGCCGATTTCATTAATCGTGCTTGCTTTCTTTACCATGCATTGCATCATTTGCATCTTGGAATCTGTGCATACTTTGAAACGGGAAACAATCCGAAAAATAGCAAAAGGAGTGGAACCTGGAAAATTGATCCATGCAGTCGTACGGCTCAATCCTCCTTGGATTCTGACCGGGCGACCTCGCGGCAATTCCACCAGAAAATCATGGTTAATCGGCAAACTAGCAGCCTTGGGGCTACTCGGGCCCATGACCGACTGGGGCTCCTTAAAATTTACGTGCTTACGTGTTGCATTTTCCCCGTCCCGAAAATCATTCCTTTAAAACACATTATGAAAATCTCGTTTTAACTCAAAAGGAACATTTTTAGGAGACCGCACACTACGCGCACTCCGATATATCCCGTACACTTTGCACGCACGTCCTTCAAACCCGAGGGTGGTTCCACTGCAGCCACTGACAAACTTTACGATGCTCCCGGCGCGCACGGAATCATCCCAACCTCCCCATACGGCAACAAAGTCGACCAATGCACGCCCGTGTCACACGTTTCAAAAACCGTGACTTTTGGTTGGTTTTTGGTCTAGTCCGTGTCATATAGCCCAGCTTGCATACCCACGTAAAGGTCAAGCCTTAGCTCATAATCTAAGCCAAGATTTTCGCTCAAGCGAAATTCTCGCCGAAATTCCGACAAGGAAAAATCGGTGGGATCTTGACTCCGACATTGACTATTGACCTTGACCCGCACGGAATGCGTAAGAGTCAAGACCGAGTCTTTGCCAAAAATCAAAAGATCTTTCGCTCAAGCGAAGCTCGCCAAAATTCCGACAAGGAAAAATTGGCAAGATCTTGACCGGCATTGACTTCGATTCCGACCCACGCACCGCGTATGCAACGAAGTTCAATGTGACACCGTGTCATCCGGCTTTTTACCGCCCGACCCATGCCTATTATTCTCTGACATTACCGAAAGTCGAAACCGTCATTCGCTCAAGCGAAACTCGCCAAAGATCCGTCAAGGCGTAGAGACGAGACTTTCCCGGTATTGCCTTGACTATAATCCGCATCGCTCGTGCGTTGAAAGGGCCTATGACCCGCTAGACCCGATAGGAGCGTTTCTTACTCTCGGCCGGTGGGATCCGCGTGCCCTATAGGACCTCGCCCGGGCCGTCCCACCCCGGGAGGTCGAAATACTGTGGAATACGAGGGGCTTATAGACGTAGCGACGGAACCCACCGATCCAGATCTAGAGTAGTTGCGAAAAGAAGGGCAAACCCCTTTTCCAACCAAATAGAAATAAATAAAAGACATTGTTTTAAGTAAATTTGAACAATTAATGTAATCATAATTGCATTTTCCTATCTCTGATATCTCTAATCGAGACCTCCTCGGTCCGGTTTCCGATTTTCTATCCCGACCTTTCATGGTCAAACCCTAATCGAGACCTCCTCGATCCGATTTCCGATTTCTCTCTCGACCTTTCATGGTCAAACCCTAATCGAGACCTCCTTGGTCCGATTTCCGATTTTCTATTCCGCCTTTCATGGTCAAACCCCTAATCGAGACCTCCTCGGTCCGATTTCCGATTTTCCTATCTCGACCTTTCATGGTCAAATCCTAATCAAGACCTCCTCGGTCCGATTTCCGATTTTCTATCTCGACCTTTCATGGTCAAATCTCTAATCGAGACCTCCTCGATCCGATCTCCGATTTTCTATTCCGACCTTTCATGGTCAAATCCCTAATCGAGATCTCCTCGGTCTGATTTCTGATTTTCTATTCCGACCTTTCATGGTCAAACCCTAATCGAGACCTCCTCGGTCCGATTTCCGATTTTTTATTCCGGCCTTTCATGGTCATATTCCTAATTGAGACCTCCTCGGTCCAATTTCCGATTTCCCATCTCGACCTTTCATGGTCAAATCCTTAATCGAGACCTCCTCGGTCCGATCTCCAAATTTCAATCTTGACCTTTCAAGGTCTCATCTTTTCCGATCAATTAGGATTAGGAGAAAATGTGTTTCGAGCAAAAGTTAAAGCGATAAGTGCATGTTACTTGAGCCTTCAGCCTAAACATTTACCTTCAAGTCTAAACCTTACCTATCCCCGAGCCTAAACCTTGCCTGTCCCTTTCCCGCAGCGAGAAAGAAGTGGGCTAGAATACTGGGTCAGCGGCTTTTCGTAAAACCTTAGGTTCGCACTGCTTCATCACCTCGTAGAGTCGAATGGCAGATTTGACAGAAAAACAAATGAGGGTGCAGGAAATCGATGTTTAGGAAGGAAGAGTTAGTCCCGGCTTTGGAAAATGCCCCATAAGGTTCATGAAGAGCACTGCCATTGCTCATCGGTGCTCTTCGCCGCAATGGAGTTCAAGTAACAGCTGAGTCCAACGGTTCTCTCGTAGTGGTCGAAGATGAGACTCTGTAAGTAGCCATCTCAGCCTCCCACCTATAACCAATACCTTCCTCCATCCACATATGATCCCTTGCCAAGGACCACTTCTCCTCGCTCCTTTCCAACATCCTGCACCTCATCGTGGCCCCATTGCCCTCGCTCCTCGTAACGGATTGGGCTTCACCCCACCTCGTCTCTCATTTTCAAAGAATACCGCGCTTTATGCTCCAACCTCACATAATCGCTGAGATATGTGGCTATGTTCAAGCCCCTATACTCGCCCGAATGCGATCATGAGTTGCCAAAGGATGATCCGAGTTTTCAGCTGTCACCTACCGGACTTAATGAATTCAGCCGTCGCTTGCTACTACAAGTCCCGTTGCCGGCCCGGTAACCCGAGAGTCCCCGTTGACCCCCATGTGGTAATATTGATGGAACAAGTACAATGTATGCAAGAGAAGCTTGACCTCATGATGAGTATCAATACTCCCTTGACTCCAAGATGTCGAGCCAAGCAAGGAAATGATTCCACCAAGTGTAACCCAATGCCACTCGCATCAAGCAAAGAACCGTACTCGGCTCAAAGACCACCCCTCACAAAGAAAAGGGTGTCGTAGCTTCCTTCACCCAAATTCAACAAAGTGGAACCAATTGGACAAAGGAAGATCAAAGTCTTGAGAACAACAAGGTTTCCCAAAACCTCGCTCCTTTCACTTTGACAATACAGAGAGGCCTTTAAGCAAGATTCTCGAAGAGCTAATGAAAGAAAAGCCGATAAAGCCACCGGAGAATTGGAAGCCCAGAACCCCAGGCATTCGGTTGGATGAGTCCAAGCACCGTCTTTTCCATCAATACCATGGGCACAACACCGATGATTGCACCTATTTGAGGCATGAGATCCAGAAGTTGATAGAAGATGGGAAGTTCGAGAACCTCCATGGGCCAAAGACAGAAAGTTATGATAAAAGGTCAATTCAGATGTACAAGGTCGAACGTCAGCCGCTACATGATGTTGGGATGCCCATGAGCAAAGTTTTCAACGATTTGGTGAAACGAGGCCTTCTCACACCTCTCGAGAATTATAAGCCAAGAAACCCAAGTAGAGTTAACAGGCCAAGTTCCGTGAGTACCACAAGCATTATGGTCATGTGACGTGTGCGTGTGGATCTCGAAGAAAGAAATTCAAATGGCCGATCTACGAAGGAAAGCTCAAGCTCCTCGGGCACCCAACCCGCGAAGAGTAGCTAGACTAGGTATACCTATCCTTAAAAAAAAAAAAAAAAAAAAAAAGAAAAAAAAAAATAGTCTCTCGCCAACCTTCGTAGGTTCTAGTACTTTTTCCTTTCAATTAAGTCCTCTACTGACATTGTAATAAATCTTCAATTTTCTATAAAAGAGTCTTCTTCTTTTCTTGCTAGACTTAAGACATTATTTGCACACCTACATTACATTTAATGAAATGGTTTTATTTTATATGATCACTTGCATTGCTCAACAAATAATCTCTCGAAATAATTAACATTCGATTAATCGGTGTGAGAAAGTCAACTAATGCCATCAAGCCATACACTTTCCTCACCCCGCAAAAGGCCTTCATCAAAGCCATACACTTTCCCAAACCATGTCCTCCCCATCACCTTGACCAAGTCAACAACGGCGGCATCATCAAGGGACAAAGAAAAGGCCACTCAGCCTTCAAAAGATTGACCCCGTGTCGGCAACAACCTCAAGGGTATCAAGAATGTTCAAGCAGTGGCTCGCCTTGGTCCTCGGGTGCTTTAGAAAATAAAAAATGTGTAGTGCAAAAAGAGTAATACCCACTAGGCCGAAAATCCTTAAAAGGGCGCCTAGGCAAAAACAGTGGTTGCACATATATAAAAAAATCTTAGTGCAAAAAAAGAGTAATGCCCACTAGGCCGAAAATCCCAAAAAAGGGCGCCTAGGCAAAAAAAAAACAGTGGTTGCACATAAAAAAAAAGGGCCAAGGACCCAAGACCGCCCATTAAAAAGCTTGACGGAAAGGCAAGATCAAAGCTCGTAGAATGAAAGTTGTCGATAACAATGGGCGGTCGAAGCAAAGTCGAAGCATTTCATAAGCCTCGTAGATCCTTTCTCCCCAATGAAAGAGGAAGCAATTGAAGCGGCCGTCCAAGAATGACTTGGTCAAGGAATCATCCCGAGGCCCAAGCCTCACCATCCAATCTTTTCATCCGAGCCTTTTCGCTAAAAGGAACCACAAATCCCATTTCCCAAACACAGCCTCCGGCCAAAGCCGAACTACGGCGACCCGAGCTCCTCACAATGAGGGGAACGTAGGCAACCAAAGAATGGTCCGGTCATAAACATATCCAAATTTCCGAAAACCCGGTCTCATCAAATGACCTTTCCCATAAACACGCCAAATCCTAGAAAACCCGGCCTCATCAAAGACCTTCCTATACACAAAACCTTTCTTTCACACCCACCAACCTTGATCCGCGACATTGGTTGACTTTCTCCTCATGATTAAAATGAATGTTCTTCTTCATATCGAGATTAATGGTTGAATAACCCGAACATCAATAAAGGGTTTTAAGCAATCTTGTGATCGTTGTAAATAAAACAAGTTTTCGTATGTCTTGACAAGTCTTCTCTTTCTACATCTTAGGAAAAATAGTGCTAAACATCCGATTTTCCGTCGCCAGGAGCTTCCATACACTTTTACAAACCCTTCTACGCTTATACTTCTCCCAAAAGAGTCAAACCCAAAGCGAAGTTTTGTGCCTACATCGAATAAGGCCATCGGAATAATACAAGATCGGATCTATTCCCACCTTTCGAAAAATATGCCCCCGCATGTATAAATTTCTAAGAATATTTTCTTTCACATTTCCTTTAGGTTGACTCGATTGACTAAAGAAAATAAAAAAAAATAAAAAAAAAAAAAAGAAGAGAGAGAGAGAGAAGTATAGGTTTTCCCTTTTCTCGCTACAATTCGCATTAGGGTCGCCTTGACACTCTTTCGAGTTTGGGGCTTTGCCAAGCCATTTCCTTAGACTCGGGGCTTCTTTAGCCATTTTTGGGGTCCGCCTGTTCTCGCCCATAAGATGGGATCCATTTTGGTCGATCAACCTCAGATCAATTTTACAAGCACTCAATCATATTGGGATCTTCTCCTTAGACCGGGCTTCACCAAGACCTCGCCTACTCGCTTTGTCCACTGGGCTTTGCCACCGTGGTTTTGCCAATGAAAGGATCTTTTCCTTACTTCAACAAGATATGGGGCTTGCAGAGAGTATTTCCTTAGACCGGGCTTCGATAAGTTGCATCCATCCCTAGAAGAGAGGATTGGTCACTTCGACATCCGTTAGCATCGCCTTCAAATGCTAGAGTGTGAGAAAAGAACATTCACCGAGACCCGAGGTTCAAACCTGGCCTCACCAAGAGGGAATGCTAGTCCACGTAGACAACATCTCAAAGAATAATGCTAGCTTCGGGCCCGCACCCAAGGGATACGACCCCACCCGTTTGAAACCCGTCTTAAACAATTCCCAAATACATTCCATATGTATATCCAGAGACCCCCTACCATGTTTCCAAGAAAAAAAATCACCCCTAGGCCCAAAGTAACATGCCAATTGCTAATGATAACGTTTTCTCCCAAAAGTGCCTCCGTTACTTCCGTCATAACGAGATAACGCCAGGCGACAGTTTCCTAATTGTCAAAACCTCAAGGATCCTAGACATCGTTCCTAACTGTCTAGATGAGGATTCTGAACTACAATCAAGGCTTGATTCCTTCGGGATACGTAGGTAGCCTTTCATAAAGGTTCAGCCATCCGACCATGTTGGTCATCTTTTCCTTTCTCCATTCTTCAATAAAAGTCTAGCTATCTGACCACATTGGTCACCTCTTTTGATTTGGCACATTCCTAGTAGGATCAGTTGTTTGACCTCCTAGGTCACCCCGTTTCCATCCCTATAGGGAGGGACTAATATCTCTTTGCCAGTGTCCCAAGGAGGCCAGGTAGGTGACCTCTTTCGTCACCCAATTCCAACCTCGTGTCCGCAATTCCATTCCAGCTCCAAAGGCAATGAAAGCACAAGCCAAAGCTTACTATGTCGCGCGACATAACAAGCCATGTCGTGCGACATAACAAGCCACATCGTACATCGACATCGCAAAGATCCCGTTTTCCCTGTGGCAATCCCCGACATGTCAAAAGCCGCAAATACCATTCATACACTTCTCAAATGCATAGGGGAAGGGTCCTTTACTCCATGTACACCCATTGCATTCATATTCAAGCCAAAAATCCATTCAAATCATTCATATTCAAGCCAAATACCATACCATTGTCATTTCATAAGTGCGTGCAACAAAAGGCTAACAATGTACGTACAAAATGAAATAGGCCAAGTCCAAAAGATGTGCATAGCAAAAATAAATGACATCTTTTCCCTAAAAGGGTACAATAACCAAAAAGCCATAAATGTCTAAGGGGGAAGGGGGTTACTCTGAATCCTCTCCATCACCCTCTCCATCATCCTCTCCCTCATCTCCATCCTCGTCGTCATCCTCAGCCTCCTCTAGCTCATCGTCAGGATCGTCCGAAGGTGCCTCGTAAGCTATGGTCCCCGTGCGATAGTAGTCGTCAAGCTCCGTGATGATGACAGAGTCAAGCTCGTAATCTGTGGCCGTCTCAGCTCCACCATCCTCATCCTCATCCTCATCATCATCATCAATCTCAATAGGTCTGTGAAGAGGCACATTTGGCCTCTTTGTCCGAGGCCTCGATCCACTAATACCCCGCTAATGCCTCCGCTGGTGCCGCGTCATCGTAACGGCTTTTCTTCCTTCTCGGGCGACCAGGTGGGAGATATCAATCGAACCCTCGTGACTGCACCGATCCTTCCGTAAGCTCATACCTTTTCGGAGCTTGCCAATCATGCCCACGCGCGCCGGTATAAGCTCCCGGTCAAGTGCCTGTAAGCTCCGAGCCGATACACTTACAAGCAGACATAATAAGTTGTCACAATACAATTCTTGATAACGTAAAGAGATGCAATCAATCCAAAAGACGTAAGGAACAGTACTTACGTATCTAGAACCTCGCGGGAGCACCGGATGAGGATGAGTGCATGACATATCAATGTGAGCTCGCCTCATGCGACCGCCACCCCGATAATCAATGAAAGTCGGGGGCAAAGGAGGTCTAGCTACGTAGCCGGTCGAGGGTCCCGCGCTATGAGCGCCATAACCAACCCCCGGGTCCCGCTGGGACCGAAGATGTCTAGCCACGTACAAAGTATAGTCCCCTCCCGTGTGTAGAGATGTGCTTGCCATGCCTACAATCGAGCATCTACATTCGCTAACCGGCGAGGCAGCCACATCCTAGCCGGAGGATCATCGGGGATCCGAGCGTGCCTATTCGGCCCATCTTTGTCTATACACTCTCTCTCCTAGATACAAGGCGTCTCCAGACAAGCCCACTAGCAGCTTGCGACACTCTGTCAAGTGCGCAGCATGATCCAAATCCAGGTCATCGTAACGGCCAGTCCATGGGAACAAGCTCATCCTCTGTGGAATCCCTCTCAGGCATGTCAATGTATCGTGATACGAGGCAGTAATCCTGCACCTCGAACCCTCTGGTGTCACAGTGCATTTCCTAGCATTCTTCGTCCACCGACGAAGAGCGGGAAAAGTGGTGGCAGTGAAACTCATCCTGTATTCTGCCACTTATAACGGCCTAAAGTACTCGAAGGCCCAAGCACGAAAAGGAGAAGAAGAAGTCAAAACAGGGAAAACAAGGGATATAATGAAATGCGCAAAAGAAAAGAGATCAAGGTGAGAGAATACCTCGAAAGCCGGATGAATGACAAGTAAAATACTTCGCCTCCCCTCGGGCGCGTCATCTAGAGCCAAATACATCTCGGCCAAGCCGGCCTCGCCCAGGGATAGATTCCCACGTATCCTGTGCTCTCAAAAGCTCCAACAAAGGTGAAATCAGCAGAGATGCGCCGTTGATGAACAAAGCATGTCGGAAAAGCCCACCCATAAGAAAGCCCTAGCCAATCTCTCGGCCCTCGGCCGGCTCTCAACGGATCATCAACCACAATGTAATCCCTACTCTGTCCCTCTATCAAGCCATGTAGCTCGCCCAACTCGTATCCATTCCCCTTCTACGATCCGGGAATGAAACCAAGTAAGCCCATAAAATCGGCATCGCAATCGGTGGGGCTCGGCTCTGTGCAGGCTCCTCAGGTAAAGCGGCTCATCCGTAGGGCGATCTGTGATAATCGCAAAATCCAGAGGAGTGATCGTCGTCTCACCCCAAGAGAAGTGGAACGAATGTGTGGTCTCCCACCAATACTCTCTGAAAGCTCTCACCAAATCTACACTCCTGCGAGTGTTTCCAATGGCCCTCGCCATCTCAAAAATCGTCCTAGCCCGACGGCATAAATCATGCCCTTAGGCGAGTCTATCTCGCTCCCGGCTACCCGGCAAGCTCGCCATAGCTCGCCAATCGCCTCCGGAGAGCCACGGGTGCGTAATTTCGCAAGAAAACATGGCAAAAGTATGAATATTTCGTGCTATTCCTTGAAATCATGAAAATAGGTCAAAATTTAGCAATGTATAGCATGCATTTAGCTTCACATTTCTCGATCAATCTATGATTTCATGCCGCTTTATGATTTAATTCATAGCACATCCGAAGGCATTCGGTTCGAATCAATTTTGCCCAAATTAAAAAAAAAAAAAAAATCAAGAAACCCTAGGTTTCTTACCTCATTCTTCTTCCTGACACCCGAGGTATGCTCATCGAGCTGTGGGTAGAACTCTCCCCTTTGAGCTTCCGGAAGAAATGGCCTTTGATTCCTTTGCACCCCTTTCCGTCGATTTGCTAAGTTGGCATGTTGAGAAGCGCTTTTGGTGGGATAGAGCCTAGGAGGCATTCTTCAATTGAATCGGACTAAGAAGGGTTTGGATTTCTCTCGATTGCCCTCGCATCTCCCTCTCTGATGTTCGCTCTCTCTCTTCTCACTGTCGCCTCCCTCTCAATTTCAAGTCTAATTAAATTTCAAATGGCGACTGTGCGAATTTTAAAGAAATCTGTTCACCTGGCCTCTTATGTCGTGCGACATACTAAGCCTCTGTGGCTTGTTTTTACAATTTTGCCCCTGAAGGCTCAATTTTACGATTTTATCCCTCATAGGTCCTGTTTTACCCCTTGTGCCCTGGCATTTCCAATCATTTTTCGATCAAATTTTCCCTCCAGTGCCCCCGAGGCTTATTTTACAAATTTACCCCCTGTGGCTCATTTTATTTGCCTTTGGCATTTTTAATTCACTTCTTTTACAAAAAAATTATCAGGATACGTCCTACTTTCTTTACAAAAATCATCGAGTCCTTCTTACTTCTTTAGTCTCTCACATTATTTCCGTCATAAAGAAATAATGTCATCTAGCTTTAGCTACCCATATCTCTCGATTCGAAAGAGATTGAGACGTATGCTCAAGTTTTCTATCTTTAGTTACCCATATCTCTGATTCGAAAGAGATTGAGACGTATGCTCAAGTTTTTCTATCTTTAGCTACCCATATCTCTGATTCAAAAGAGATTGAGACGTATGCTCAAGTTTTCTATCTTTAGTTACCCATATCTCTGATTCGAAAGAGATTGAGACGTATACTCAAGTTTTTCAAACTTTAGCTACCCATATCTCTGATTCGAAAGAGATTGAGACGTATGCTCAAGTTTTTCAAACTTTAGCTACCCATATCTCTGATTCGAAAGAGATTGAGACGTATGCTCAAAGTTTTTCTATCTTTAGTTACCCATATCTCTGATTCGAAAGAGATTGAGACGTATACTCAAGTTTTTCAAACTTCAGATACCCATATGTCTGATTCGAAAGAGATTGAGAAGTATACTCAAGTTTTCCAAACCTAAGGTACCCATATCTCTGATTCGAAAGAGATTGAGAAGTATACTCAAGTTTTTCAAACTTAAGATACCCATATCTCTAATTCGAAAGAGATTGAGAAGTATGCTCAAGTTTTTCCAAGCAAGTTTTTCCAAGCTTTAGCTTCCTCTATCTCCGTCATAAAAGAGATAGTACCCTAAGCTTTAGCTTCCGTTAGAATGAAATAATGTCAGGTGACAACCTCCATTAATTGTCAAAATCTCAAGGATCCTAGACATCGTTCTTAACCTATCTAGTGATGCTCGAACTACGACCTGGCTTGATTCCTCCGGGATACGTAGGTAGCCTCCTGTAGGTTCAGCCAACTTGTCACATATGACGCCCCCCTTTCCCCAGTGGATTCCAAACTACGATTATGGCTTGATTCCCCACTCGGGATACGTAGGTAGCCTTTTATAAAAGGTCCAGCCACTCGACCAACTTGGTCACCCAATCCGTCTCGGCATTCGCCAGATTGGATCCTTTTCTATCGACAACCCCACTCGCCCTGCAAGTGACGTTGCCGAGGGGCTTCTGTAAGTACCCAAATCTGGCTCATGCCTTCCGGTTAATTTTCCCGGCAATTCCGGTAATTTTTCCGGTAATTCCTCGGACTTTCCTACAGTTCTGGAATAATTTCAGAAATGTTCCAAGCCTTTTTAGGGCTGAAAGGAATGCTTGGTAATTAAGAAACACGTTTTTCTTAATTCCAAAACCCTTCTAGAAGACTGCCACCTTGCATGTTTCTAGAAGGGACTGGAAGTGGCTACTTATGTCGTGCGACATAATAGGCCATGAAAAGTTCTAGAAGGTTGCCACCTTGCATGTTTCTAGAAGGAAAGCAGTTATGGCTTGTTATGTCGTGCGACATAACAAGCCCATGCAGGCAGCCTATAAATAGAGGCCTTCACCTCTCATTTTAGACACACCTCTTCCACCCCTCAGTCACCCTTTATAGGGAATACGCCCAGAAGCCTTCTCTTTCCTCACATACTCCCCAAATCACCCCAATCCTCTCAAATCAATTCTACACACACTTCCCACACACACACACTTCATATATACATCAAGAATCAAGGAATTCTCACGGTTTCAAGGCTGGACATCAACTCCGGAGGAGGACGCTAGAAGGCTCCTATATCTAACTTGATATAGGAGTTGTGGATCTTCAAGGGTAACGAGTTTCTACCCTTTTCCACTCTCTATTTTCATTCAAATGTGAAATCTCTATGCTAAATGCATTTATAATGTAGTATTCTGATTAAAGTTGCATACTTTATGTTATATTACCCAGATCCACATTTTATTTCATTGCATTTTATATAAAAGCTCCGGTTTAACTTGGTTTTGCATGAACACTCAAGATGAGTGTGGATCCCTCATATCCACACCCTCTTGAAGTATTCATTATCAATAAACATGCTCTCTGAGATTTGTTTGTGAAGTAACTTGACCATTTTGGTGCCTTGTTACCTCTACAAATCTCAGTTGTTTAGGCTTCTGCAAAATGGCTTGTTATGTCACGCGACATAGGCAGCCTATGTCACGCGACATAAGTAGCCAGTTGCGAGATTCCTTATCTTTTCAGCTGCAATCTGATGTTTTCCTTTTCTAATGCATCAATCTGCATTTAAACTAAAACATTTGCATACAGAGCAGCATCATTTGCATTAAAAGGATATCTTTTTCACCAAAATGACATCTTTGCTTTAATGGTGCATCCTTTGCACTAAAAAAACCCTTTTCACATTAAAGATTCACTCTTTGCATTCAAAAACCCATTTTCATACTCAAAATGCATACTTTGCATTAAAAAATCATTCTTTGCCATTTTCATGCATCATTTGTGCATTAAATGCTATTTTCCAACATAAAAATGCATTCTTTGTATAAAAAAATCTTTTCTTTGCACAAAAAGCATCCCTTGCAACCAAAAGACATGCTTTACATTCTAAAATGTCATCTTTTCATTAAAGATTCATTTTCTACATACATTTCCCTCATTCCCCCATTAACAACCTAGGAACAGACTGGTGTAAAAGATCCTATCTTTACATCGTTCCTTCCATTAAAGGTTCCATAATCTCTTTAGAAAGGGACAACCTTGAACCCTATATCTCCGATTATCGCTTAAGAAAGAGTATGAAGCATCTATACGAGCTCGACCATCTTAAAGCGTAGGATTGATGGGCTAAGGACCCTCCTTTTCTAAAGAACCTCATCTTTGACCAAAAGAGAGTCATTCTCTCGATCACGCAAGTCCCGAGGGTCCCGAGGTTAAAATGCGATGATCACAAGTCATAAGATGAGGACGGGATCATAATCCCAAATACATAAAATTTCAAGGAATCCCGAGCGACAACCAACAAATGGTTTGTACGTCCGGAAGACAACTTGGGACATTCCCCCCTTTTTTCTCAAACACATGCACACAAGAAAGCACGCAAGCAAGCACGATTACTGAAATCTTGGGAGACTTGCTCCGGCAAGGCACTTTGGGTGAACGCCAAACGTTCTTCCCAAGGGGTAACTTAACCTCCGAACCCATAAAACCTTTTTTTCAAAGTTTTGAGGTAATCAAAATGGCGTGGCGACTCCGTTTTTCAAATAACTCGGATGTCTTCAAACTCGCGTGAATCCAACAAAATTTGGGCACACATTCACAATTATTTATCCTTTTAATATTATGTTAAAAATTATGTTGAAAATTATATTTTTTATTTTTGTTTTAATATATATTCTTTTTCCATATAGAGTACATGGATTTTGGTGACCCTTTGCACGTATGTCCCCATTGCAATGCAATGTTTTGGTATGCAGAGAGGTTGAATAAACGTTGCAAATCAACGTTGGAACCAAAGTATTCTGGTTGTTGTATGCATGGAAAAGTTCAATTACCTCCAATGCCTGAACCTCCGAAGTTATTTAAAGATTTATTATATGGCCAGTCTGAGAAAAGTCGACTTTTTAAGTCCAACATTCGATCCTATAATATGATGTTCTCATTTACTTTTATGGGAGGTAAGATTGATCATGGTGTTAATAAAGGAAATAGTCCACCTATTTTCAAATTATATGGTCAAAACTACCATTATATTGGTGGTCTGATACCAACTGAAGGGAACCCTCCTAAATTTGCTCAGTTGTATATTTATGGCACGGAGCATGAAGTTGACAATAGAATTATTCGCTGCATTGGGTATGTCTATAATTTCTTTACTTATAGTGTCTTATTTAATGCATCATTAATTTGTCTTTTTATTTTTAATTACATTTTCTTATTTAATGAAACAAAATAGGCATGATCAAATTCAGAAGCGTTTGCATGAGGAGATTATTAATGATTTGAAGAAGATTCTTGACGAGAATAATGTTCTTGTGAAGTCATTTCGAATGGTCCGTGACTCCTTGCATGAAAAAAATGAAACCAATTTGAGACTGAAACTAATTGCTAGGCGTAAAACTGATGGTCGATGCTATGATCTACCAACTAAAGATGATGTGGCATTGTTATTGGTCGGCGATTTCGATAATTCGATTGGTGAGAGGGATATTGTTATTGAGACTCAGACAGGGTTGCTTCAAAGGATAACTGAGCTTCATCCTTCTTACTTAGGTTTGCAATATCCCTTGCTATTTTTATTTGGACAAGATGGTTATCGAGAATCTATTTTTCTCAGAAATGTCCAAACCGAATCAACAAATGGCAAACGCTATAAATTGAGCATGAGAGAGTACTTTGCTTATAGGATGCATCAAAGAGAATCAGAGTCTGATAATATTTTCCAATCTGAAAGATTGTTTCAACAATATTTAGTTGATACATGGACAATGGTAGAGACAGGACGTTTGACTTTTATGAGGACACATCAAAAGAAACTACGATGTGAAATGTATAAAGGTTTGACTGAAGCTCTTGCTAAGGGAGAACATGACCCTTCAAGTCGTGGCAAAAGAATATGCTTGCCATCTAGCTTTGTTGGCGGTGCGAGATACATGATCCAAAATTATCAAGATGCAATGGCAATTTGCAGAGGGATTGGTTATCCTAATCTTTTAATTACATTTACATGTTATCCAAAATGGCCTGAGGTTCAACGATTCCTAAGAAAGAATGGCTCCCAACCACAATATAGGGCTGATATTATGTGCCGTATTTTTAAAGCCAAGTTAGATGAATTGATGGATGATCTAGAAAAGAAAGAAATTTTTGGAAAAGTTCGAGCAGGTATGAATTTATTTCATTACTTATCATTTCTCTAATTCTTCATTTGATGAATGGAATATAATTTTGTCACACAGAATTATATTTCTTCTATTATATAAAATTAATGTTACTATCAGCTTATGTTTATAATTTCTAATTGTTACAGTTATTTACACCATTGAGTATCAGAAACGTGGTCTGCCACATGTTCATATCATCTTATGGCTTGATAATGATTCTGATCATTCTACCGTAGATAGAATAGAAAAAATAATATCTGCTGAGATTCCGGATAAATCTATAGACCCGCAATATTATAATGCTGTGAAGGATTTGATGATTCATGGTCCTTGTGGCAAAGCAAGGCATAACTCACCATGCATGACTAAGGGTCATTGCACCAAATATTTTCCAAAGAAATTCTATGAAAAGACAATCATTGATGAAGATGGATATCCAATTTACAAGCGCCCAGAAAATGGTCGTACGGTAGAAGTCAAGGGAGTAAACCTTGACAATAGATATGTAGTCCCTCACACTCGGGTGTTGTTGATGAAATATGGTACTCATGTTAATGTTGAATGGTGCAATCAGTCAAAGGCTATCAAATATCTTTGCAAATATGTAAGCAAAGGACAAGATAGAGTTACTGTAACTTTTTGTAAGACAGCTAATGATGATGGCAGCAAATCATTTGTTGATGAGATAAAGAATTACTTAGATTGTAGATTCATATCACCTTGTGAGGCTGCTTGGAGATTGTTGGGTAATGAAATTCATTACAGAAATCCTTCTGTTGAAAGACTGTCTTTCCATCTACCAGGTGAACAAAATATTGTCTTCCAAGATGATGATGCAATTGACATAGTTCTAGATCGTCCAACTTCACGAGAAAGTATGTTTACCGCATGGATGGAAGTAAATGACAAATATGGAGATCTAGCAAAGAGTTTGACATATGCTAAGTTTCCTACAAAATTTGTTTAGAATCAGAGAGAAAGAAGGTGGGATCCTAGAACACGTGGTTTCAAGATTGGACGTATATTTTTCATAGCTCCTGGACAAGGTGAATTATATTATTTGAGAACTTTGCTAAATTTTGTTCGAGGTCCAACTTCTTATGAGGAGATTAGACGTGTTGGTACTCAACAACATGGTTCTTTTAGAGAAGCATGTTATGCTTTGGGTTTGCTTGATGATGATAAGGAGTACGTTGATGGGATAAAAGAGGCAAGTCAATGGGGAAGTGCTTCTTCATTGAGATATATGTTTGTCCGATTATTGATGTCAGGATCTTACTCACGGCCAGAATATGTTTGGCATAGCTGCTTTGAACTTCTGTCAGAGGACATCCTTTACAGTTAAAGACGTATTTTAGATCATGAAGGTAATCCATTATACTCTAACCAATTCAATTTATAATAAATTTAATTTATTTTGTTCTTCTACAAATTCTCAAAAAAACTTAAGTCTAAACTATTTACTTACTCTCTAATACCAATTAATATATATATTCTTATTTCTAGGACTTAAACTAAGCGATGAAGAAATCAAAAATCTTACTCTCTTGGAGATTGAAAAACTCTTGCGTAGTAGAGGAAAAAGCCTTTGTGACTTTCCTGATATGCCTTATCCAAGCGATTTTGATCCGACTATTTTCAACAATAGAATGATTTTAGAGGAGTTGAACTATGATAGAAATTCATTGGAGGCTGAGCACAAACGATTATTGGAATTATGTACTGATGAACAGAGGCATGCTTACAACCTTATTATGAATGACATTGATCTTGATGTTGGACGAGTTTTCTTTTTATATGGATCTGGTGGAACTGGAAAGACTTTTTTGTGGAAGATTCTTTCATCTGGGTTACGATCTAAGGGTGAAATCGTATTGAATGTGGCATCAAGTGGTATAGCATCACTCTTACTCCCTAATGGTCGTACTGGTCATTCCAGGTTTGCAATTCCATTAACTTTGGATGAAGATTCAACATGTAATATTAAACAAGGTACTCTTCTTGGTGAGCTTATGATTAAAACTAAGCTATAATTTGGGATGAAGCACCTATGGTTCATAGATATTGTTTTGAAGCACTGGACAGAACGTTGAGGGACATAATGAGGTTCAAACACACAGATAGCTTGAATCAACCGTTTGGAGGCAAGACATTGGTTATGGGTGGAGACTTCCGTCAGATACTTCCAGTTATTCCAAAAGGTAGCAGACAAGATGTTGTTATGGCCACGATCAATTCATCATATTTATGGTCTCATGTCAAAGTTTTGAGGCTTTCCAAGAATATGAGACTACAAGCTATGAAAAATGATGAAAGTGGACTAGAACTCAAGGCTTTCTCAGAGTGGATACTGAGTATTGGGGATGGGTCATATGGTAATGATAATGATGGTGACGCCACAATAACGATTCCTGATGACTTGATTGTTAATGAGTCAAATGATTTCATCAAGTCTATTGTTGAAAGCACATATCCCAATTTCACTGATCATTTTAATGATCCTGATTATTTACAGGGAAGAGCCATTCTTGCTCCAACCCTGGATGTGGTAGAGATCATTAATGCCTATATGGTTTCGTACAACCAATCTGGACAAAGGACTTATTTAAGTTCTAATTCTATTTGCAAATCTGAAGATAACTCCATTTCTTTGCTGATCTTCATTCGACCGAGTTTTTAAACACTATCAAGTGTTCTGGTCTACCTACTCATGAAGTACATTTAAAGGTCGGTACACCAGTCATGTTGCTGAGAAACATTGACCATTGTTCAGGGTTATGTAATGGAACGAGGTTAATTATTACAAGGCTCGAAAATCATGTTCTCGAAGGAAAAGTTCTAAACGCTAGTAATGTTGGTGATACTGTATTTATTCCGAGATTGACATTAACTCCAACAGATATACGGTTGCTATTCAAATTACAGAGACGATAGTTTCCATTGGTTGTGTCATATGCAATGACAATCAATAAAAGTCAGAGTCAATCTCTTTCAAATGTCGACATTTTCTTGAAGAGGCCTGTTTTCAGTCATGGTCAGTTATACGTTGCATTGTCTAGAGTCACAAATCGCTATGGATTGAAGATATTAATGTGCGATGACGAAGGAAACCTCACCAATGAAACTACAAATGTTGTCTATAAGAAAATTTTTCAAAATTTGTAATATTCATAGATGTTTGGAATTTTTAAATAAGTATTTCTTTTTTAAGTAAGATCATCACTATTTCACTTTTATGTTAATCAAAAATTATAATTTTTTTTGGTTGGTTAATTTATATTTTAAAAAGTGTTCTTTTCGTGCGTTTAACGCACGGGTGACATACTAGTTTTTTGTAAAAGGGTATTATATACAGTTGCATTCAATGAGTTTTACATTGAAAATAAGGTAATTTACTTATATTTGAGGCAAAAAAAAATATCTTTGCTTATATTAATGACCGGAAGGAGTATTCTATATAAAAAAATATTTAAACATCTACAACTTTTTTTCCTCACAACAATAAACATTTAGAGCTCTATAACATGGACCCATTTATATATTTTTTTACTTTTATACTTTTATAAATTCAAAATTTAATATTTTAAAAACTAATATTATTTTCCAAAAAAAGAGTATTTCAATAAATGAACTAATAATTATTTTCAAAAACATATTTAATTAAACAAAATATAATACTTTTTTTGCATAACAAAAATACTACTTAAAATGCACATGGAATATAAATAAAAGAAATTATATAAATATGAATCAAACGTTAAAAAAAGTACAATAGTAAAAGATTATATAAAATTAAAAATGTAAAAAAATTACTCAAGATTGTGTTTAGCGCTATGATAATTTTGCACACTTATTGTTCCTTATCTGCCATTCGTTTGGTATCAATATTAAGAATTTTATAAGCTTTTGCAATTGAACTACGACTTAGTGTTGGGGATATAGGGTCTCGGAGTTGATAATAAGGCTGGATATATGATTGAATCGTATATAATTCACTTTTCAAATAAAGTATTTCGACCCTTTATTGCCTGTGTTGCACGAAATCTCTATTGAGATAAGACAATCACACAATTTGTTTATAAGCAAAGAATACAAATCTAAACTTGAGAATTGCTTTGTATTTTCGTTGTTGTTGTATATCACTTGTGTTATTTCTGTGTGTACAAAAGAGATCAAACTCTGTATATATACAGATGGAAAGGTATCAGTTAAAGGGTATAATCAATAGCCATGACTTTAGCCAACTATTGTGTCTTTTCAATTTGAAATGACACCAGTTCAGAAACTGCTCAGCCGAGTCAAGGGACTCGCTCGGCAGAGCATACATGTCCAGGGAATTTTGCCCAACTGCACGGTCGAGTCAAGGGACTCACTCGGCCGTGTCAATCATACTGATCGGCCGAGCAAGGCAAATGCCTCGGCCGAGCAAGGCTGTCCAGAAACTTGGACAATCTGCTATGCTCTGCTCGGCCGAGTCAAGGACTCTGCTCGGCCGAGCACATCAGCAAAGTCAAATGTGCTACCCTTTAACCTTTACTTCTTTATTCGAGGTTGATTTCGTTTTAGCTCAAACGAGTGTGTACTCCACACTTTCCCTTACTCGTATCCGAGTCTAATACGAATCACATTGATCTCTAGTAAATCACCATTACAATAAAATAGTTGATGACACTAAAATCACCAACAAATCCCCTCCATTTTAGTGTAATCCTTTGATTTACTAATCTTATAAATAATGAAACAAACGAATGCGTAAATGAAAATGTCTTGCGATTGAATTTTCATCTTAGTATCATACACATTTCAAATACTCGAGAATTGGGGTGTCCTAACGATTGAACCCGTCAACTCATATGAATACCTGAAGATACTATACACATAAGTTTCATACAATTCTCTTTGTTTAATCTTGACACTATTACAAGCCATGTGTCCATATCCATTAGTGAACATATAGGAAGCCAAGTACTAGCTTCTTGAAGTTGCAAAACTTCATGTCCACATAGGTAGTTCCTTTAATCTTGCACCTGCAGTTGCAATTTTTCAAAGGAACTATTAAGAAGATATTCTTCAACCTAACCATTACTTGCAGGTCTGAACACATACCTTGGGAAAGATAATAACATGTGTTCCAATCTCCAACTGCGAGCTTTCCACATTGAATTCAAGCTTCTAACGTTGTATTAGAAGGGAATTGGGTATCTCACAATTAGAGGATTAAATGGACTTTAATCCCATTCCCATTGCAGACTTATTTACCAAGTCTCTAGCTAACCCCTTCGTCAAGTGGTCAGCCAAATTTTGTTAAGACCGAACAAACTCAACTGAAATCATACCATTCATGATTAATTCACGAATCATACTATGTCTGTCACCCAAGTGTCTAGACTTGCCATTATACATTTGACTATAAGCCCTAGCCAACGTAGCTGCACTATCACAATGGATAGATATTGGTGATATCGGTTTTGGCCATAATGGAATCTCATATATCAAGTTTCGAAGCCACTCTGCTTCTTTTCCAGCAGCAGCCAATGCTACAAATTCAGATTCCATTGTAGAATGTGTAATACATGTCTGCTTTTTGGAAGCCCAAGAAATGGCACCTCCTCCAAGCAAGAACACCCAACCACTAGTAGAAGATGAATCTTCTTAGTTGATCCAACTAGCATCTGTGTAACCTTCTAATATAGAGGGATGTCCACAATAACACAAACCATAATCCATAGTACCTTTTAAGTACTTGAATACCCTTGTTATTGCATGCCAATTCTGTCTACTAGGATTACTAGTGAACCTGCTCAATCTTCCAACTGCATAAGCAATATCAGGTCGAGTGCCCGTCATAGCATACATCAAACTGCCAATGGCTTTTGAGTATTCGAGCTGTGATACAGGTTTACCAGTGTTTGACACAAGTTTCTCAGTTGGATCCATAGGAGTACTAACTTTAGAACAATCATCACAATTAATCCTTTTGAGAATTTTCTCAATATAATGAGATTGTGTAATTGCAATTCCCTTTTCATCCGTTTAATATTTATACCAAGAATTACGTCGGCTTCTCCCATGTCCTTCATAGAAAATTTTGATGACAAAAACTTCTTAGTTTCATCAACTACATTTTGGTCTGTGCCAAAAATCAACATGTCATCTACATATAGGCAGATGATTACCCCTTTGCCGGATTCATCAAATCTGCTATATACACATTTGTCTGACTGATTTAATACAAAACCATTTGACAAAACAATCTCATCAAATTTTTGATGCCATTGTTTAGGTGCTTGCTTCAGCCCATACAATGACTTAATTAACTTACATACCTTATGCTTATTACCTGGCATAACAAATCCTTCTGGTTGTTTCATATACACTTCTTCTTCCAATCACCATTTAAAAATGCTGTTTTGACATCCATTTGATAGATCAACAGATTCTGAATAGTTGCCAAAGCTATCAGTAATCTAATGGTAATGATACGAGCAACTGGTGCATAGGTATCGAAGTAATCGATCCCTTCCTTTTGTCTATAGCCTTGGATTACCAATCGAGCTTTAAACTTGTCAATTGTTCCATCGATTTTCATCTTCTTTTTGAAGATCCATTTGCACCCCAAAGGTTTACAGCCTGGTGATAAATCAGACAAGACCCATGTATTATTTTTCATAATAGAACTAATCTCATCATCGATTGCTTCTTTCCAAAAACCAGCATCTCGAGATTTTATTGCTTCATCATAGGTTCTTGGATCCTCCTCAATAATATAACAGTAAGAGTATTGAGATTCAATTTGATCTCTTGATCCCATAACTAAATATAGTTGAAAATCAGAACCATATGATTTAGCTTTTCTTGCTCTTTCACTTTTACGAGGTTCGGGTGTTTCACTTGGTACCTCAATTGAATGATCATCCATTTGAGATTCAGCCGAAATCGGTATAATATTCTTTGGTCTAGGTATTGAAGAGAAACGATTCTCATCAAAGATTGCATCTCTCGATTCTATAATTGTGTTAATAGAAATGAAATCATTAGGTTCTATAACATAAAACCTATATGCCTTGGAATGCTCAGCATATCCAACAAAGATGCAGTCAATACCTTTTTCTCCCAACTTTTTCCTTTTAGGGTCCGAAAGTCTAACCACGGCCCTACACCCCCAAACTCGCAAAAATGTCAAGTTAGGTCGTTTCTTATACCAAAGTTCATATGGGGTAATTTTGTTCCTTTTATTATGAACCCTATTCAATAAATGACAAGCCGTTAACATGGCTTCTCCCCAAAACCCGTCACTCAAGCCTGAGTAAGATAACATGGCATTAACCATTTCTTCAAGAGTTCTATTTTTCCTTTCAGCCACACCATTTTGTTGTGGTACATAAGGAGCCATAGTTTCATGAATTATCCCTACGATTTGGAAATATTTAGGATCATAATATTCACCATCTCTATCCATACGTAAGGTTTTAATCAAGCCATTTAGTTGAAGTTCAACTTCTGTTTTATAGATTTTGAATTTATCTAGGGCTTCATCTTTTGCATGCAGCAAATAAATATAGCAAAACCTAGAAGCATCATTTATAAAAGTGACAATATACTTTTTATTGCCTAAAAATGGAGTTGCATGAAAATCACATAAATTACTATGTATTAATTCAAGTTTTACAGATTTCCTTGTAACACTTTTAAAAGGTTTTCTAGTGATTTTTGTCAACATGCAGGTATTACACTTTTTCGTATTTTTTTTCAGTAGCAGGAATTAAACCATCTTTGGATATTTCAAGCATTCTTTTATAGTGCACATGTCCTAACCGAGCATGCCATAATGAGAAATTGATAACAACATAGGAAGTCATATAAACAGAACTAGAGTTAACAGGAATTTTATTTAAATTCAACATAAACATCCCATTATTATAATAACCAAATCCTACAAATACACCAGACTTCGATAAGATATACTTATCGGATTCATATACTTATTTGTATCCACACTTGTTCAATACAGGACAGAAATTAAATTCTTACGAAGTTTTGGTACATACAATACATTAAATAAAGAAATAGTTTTTCCCGAACTAAATTCCAACACCACACTTCCTTTTCCTTGAATAGGAGCAGAATGATCATCAACCATGTAAAGAACATATCCATCTTCCATTGGTTCATATGTCTTAAACCAACAACGATCTTTACAAACATGATTTGTGGCACCGAAATCAATCTACCACGCAATAGCATCATCCTGCACATAAAATGCTTCAGAAATTAGTGAAACAGAATTTTTAATAAATCTGTTCCAACTATGTAATAAATTCTGACCATGATTTTGAGAATGGTCCTTAGACCCCTTTCCCGAACCACTGGTGCTTGCGCCATTCGTTTTGTTTCCAACACGACAATCCTTCTTAAAGTGACCAGTTTTGCCACACTTCCAACAAGCCAATTTAGGCTTCTTGTTGGGACCAGAACCATTGTCTTTGTAACTACGTTTCTTTCCTTTGTTTTTATTGTTTCCACCCGCATCAATCATATTTACCGAGGTTCCAACAACTTCTTTTCCTTTGCCTTTGTCATTCTCTTGCGCCCTAAGAGATTCCTCTATGCGCAAGTGACTACCAAGTTGAACCAAAGAAAGATCGTCTTTACCATATTTCAAAGTGTGTTTGAAATCCTTCCAGGAGGGAGGCAACTTGTCAATCACACTTGAAACAGATATTGACTCATCCATCTTCAGCCCATGTTGTGTATATTGTCCAAGGATTCTAAGGAGTTCATTGAATTGTTCCATGACAGGCCTTGAATCGACCATCTTGTAATTATTGAAATTACTTACAAGGAACTTCTTACTCGAAGCATCCTCTGCCATGTACTTGGATTCAAGAGAATCCCATAACTCTTTTGCAGATTCCTCATTTTGATAAATGTCAAATAGAGAATCAAACATACCGTTTAATATGTGTCCTCTGCAGATGTAGTCATCGTTTTCCCACTTCGATCTGCGTCTGACTGCTTCCAAGTTATCATTTTCCAGCAATTCTGGAATAGGGGTAGATAGAACATATACCACTTTTAACGTTGTCAAAAGGAAGTGCATCTTCTTCTGCCAACGCCTGAAATCGTGTCCTTCAAATTTGTCCAGCTTCCCAAATTTAGTCGTCATCTCCTTCACAGTACTTTCTCCAGCCATGAGTATCACCAAATACTTTATTCGTTTGTTGGGGATATAGGGTCTCGGAGTTGATAATAAGGCTGGATATATGATTGAATCGTTTATAATCCACTTTCCGAATAAAGTATTTCGACCCTTTATTGCCTGGGTTGCACGAAATCTCTATTGGGATAAGACAATCACACAATTTATTTCTAGGCAAAGAAGACAAATCTAAACTTGAGAATTGCTTTGTATTTTCGTTGTTGTTGTTGTTGTATATCACTTGTGTTATTTGTGTGTGTACAAAAGAGATCAAACTCTGTATATATACAGATGGAAAGGTATCAGTTAAAGGGTATAATCAATTGCCATGACTTTAGCCAACCATTGTGTCTTTTCAATTTGAAATGACACCAGTTCAGGAACTGCTTGGCCGAGTCAAGGGACTCGCTCGGCCGAGCATACATGTCCAGGAAATTTTGCCCAACTGCACGGCCGAGTCAAGGGACTCGCTCGGCCGTGTCAATCATACTGCTCGACCGAGCAAGACATATGCCTCGGCCGAGCAAGGCTGTCCAGAAACTTGGACAATCTGCTATGCTCTGCTCGGCCGAGTCAAGGACTCTGCTCGGCCGAGCACATCAGCAAAGTCAAATGTGCTACCCTTTAACCTTTACTTCTTTATTCGAGGTTGATTTCGTTTTAGCTCAAACGAGTGTGTACTCCACACTTTCGCTTACTCGTGTCCGAGTCTAATACGAATCACATTGATCTCTAGTAAATCACCATTACAATAAAATAGTTGATGACACTAAAATCACCAACACTTAGAGCTTTTGTTATTTCTTTCATAGATTCCTTCATTTCCTTAATCATGACCATTTTTTCTTCCTTAACTTCACGATACACATTCAACTTACTATCATCGCTCTCATTTTTGTTGCGGCTTTTTCTTTCGATTTTCTCAATGCTGCCTTTGACTCATTGGCCGGACTTTTGATACATCATCTTCGATGTTGATGCTCGTATGCGCATATGATGATGATATGTATGTCCCAAATTCAGATATATTTGTCATTTTGGATGAATAACAGTCAATTGAGCTCCCAACTTGTCATTTATGCTCATTTTTAACCATATGTCACACGTGCTTTTAATTTAAATTTGATATGTTTTCAAATAAAGATCACGTGTGGCATTCTTCAGGCCTCCCGCTATTGTTTTTCGCTATTGTTTTTTTAATATGAATGAAACATTGACTAAATTCCTTAACCAATATAAGCAATGTGTAAAATTGCGACTTCAAGTTTTTCGCCTCCCTCTAAATTCTCGTATTCCTATTCTCATTGTTACACTTAGGGGCCATTTGGTTCGTGATAATTGGCAATTCCATAGCGGAATGGAATGATCAATTCCGTTGACTTCATTCCTTCGCCGTGTTTGGTTCAAGATTTTCATTCCCCCAGAATGCTCAATTCCTTGGCTTGATGAAATTTGCCATTCCCTCCATATATGGAAGGAATGGCCAATTCCCTTGGCAATGGAATGAAAAAAAAAATTATGATCAAAATACCCCTACCTACCTACCTTCCCCCTAATCCACCCCCCACCCCACCCCCACCATCCAGCCACCCACCCCCACCCCCCACCACCCCCACCCCCCACGAATTTTTTTTTTTGCATGCCCCCTGCCCTACCCCCCACCCCCACGATTTTTTTCATACCCCCTGCCCTACCCCCCCCATCCCCCACCCACCCCCACGGTTTTTTAATACCCCCTGCTCTACCCCCCCCACCCCACAAATTTTTATTTTTTATTGCATACCCCTGCCCTACCCCCACCCACCCAAAAAAAAAAATTAAAAGAAGGGTAAATTGGTCATTTTATATGCTTTCATTCCATTTCTATAATTTGTATTTTCAAATCAAACATGATTTGTCAAGGAATTGAATGACAATTTCATTTCATTCCGTGCCAACCAAACGGAGGAGTTTGACCAGTTTTTTTCCATTCCAATTCCTTTAGAAATTCAATTACATTGACCATTCCATTCCTTCACTTTTTTTTCCACCGAACCAAACGGCCCTTACTGTTTTTTCCAGAATTTTCTATCATCTTATCTTGGGAGTTTTCTAAAACCCTAGATGCAGATACAATGAGATAAGAACTTACCGACAATTTTTCCTGATTAATGCACTACATTTTTCCCATTTCTTTTATGATTGGTTGCTCATTTCATCATTTGTTGGGTTGAAAATTGTGAAATTCCAGATTCAATTATGCTGTTCCTTCTTAAATGAGTCGACGTTGTTGAATTGAGTTTGAAAATGTGGATAATCAAAATTTGGATGTGTTAATTTTTAAGGGACTTGAAAATATTGTGAATTTTCCGACTAGTAGTTGGAGTGTTTATTTAATCTTCCTAATTTTGAAGAATTCAACATATTCGTGTAATAGTTGTTATCCATAATTGAAAATAAGAAAACAAAATTTAGTAAGATGTAGTAGACGTGTGGAGAAAAAAAGAATACACAAATCTACTTTAAAAAATCAACCACTAAAATATAAAGTTTTAAAAAAATATTACAAAAAAACTGAAATTGAAATGCCTATAAAATTTTCAAATGAAGAAACGACTTTATTTTTAAAGTGCAAACAAAAAAAGCAAGAAGAAAGTGAAAATGGTGCAAAACAAGAGGATGGAGCGCTCTATTACATTACATGTGCGTAAAATCTAGGGAGAAATTTCTCCATAAGTTATGGAGAAACGGGTTACGGGTATCCAGAACCTTTTGAAAGGATATCCAGAAACTTTTTGTATTGGCCATGACCTTGTCCCATGGTTACTTTTGGATATCAGTCTCAAAGGTTCTGGATATCCAGAACCCTTTGAAAGGATATCCAGAAGCTTATGAAAGTGATATCAGAAACCTTCAAAATGATATCCGAAACTTTCAAAATATTTACGGATATTCATTTGTTAGTTTACTGATATACATTGAAGGTTCGGATATCCAGAAACCTTCAATAAGCAATTTCTGATCTTGGTCTTGAATTTGGCTTCAAATCTATTTTTTCTGGATATCCACCCAAAGGCTTCTGGATATCCGTTCCAAAGCTTCTGGATATCCAGAACCCTTTGAGACTGATATCCAGAAATTTTCTTCTGGTTATCAAACGTATAGCTTCTGGCTATTAAAAACGCGTTTCTCCATAGTTATGGAGAAACGCGTTTCTCAGCAGACCTACTCTTACATGTGGGATTGCTTAGTTCACGTTTTATCACTCGTGGCAAGGGAGGGATAAAACACTTCTTAATCACCGATAATGTTATCCTTATCTTTTAAGTTATACCAAAACTATAATCATTCAAAAAATACAATATGTATATGTATATATAGGTAGCGTGACTCTTACCCTTTTATGGAATTATAATCACTAATAATTAATACATCTTAATTGTTTCAAGATTATATAAATTATATATTTTTTTTTAATTAAAACTGCCACAAGAAAGAGCTTGAGAAGTCAAGCTTTGCAACCAAATGACTAATAATAAGTAGGGACAACTAAATACCTTGTGATGAATTGGTGATTTTTTGATTGTGCTACAAAATGACAAACACATGCCTACGATCACTTAACTTGGCTCTTCGACCCAATGCTTATGCCACACATATATACATCAAGTTATTTTCCATTCTCATCATCCAAGGTTATTCACAGTATGCTTTTGGTGATAAAATAAATAATACTCCCTCCGTCCCACGTGAATGCAAACTTATTTCCATTTTGGTCCGTCCCACGTGAATGCAAACTACCCAAAATGGAAACAAATTTATTATTTTATATTCACCCTACCCCACCCACTCATTCTCTCTCTTCATTTTTCACCATACAATTTATTCAACCAACCTACTATTAACTCCACTCATTCTCTCTCTTCATTTCCTACCACACATTTTCATTATCTTAATAATATTTCTTAATTATTGTGCCCGAAAAAATGGTTCACAATGACGTGGGACGGAGAGAGTATGTGATATTTTCTTAATTAATTTTGGATAGTTCAATATGAAGGCTAAAATTTATAGTTGGAACATCCTCGTTAACTCGAAATCCAGGTGATTCAAATCTTTTGTGAGCACACAATATGGTCAAACATCCAACATCTATCACTCAATCATCATTTATGTTACATCCTAAACATGTTCAAAACTACTCCCCGCATAGTAAGTGAGTCATACAACATAACATACGAGAAAATAATATAAATATGTATATTATAATTGTCTTCTCTAGATTCTCAAAGCTAATTATTCTTTGATTAACAGCTTTCCTAACAAATGATTTGAGAATACTTGTTATTTGCGCGATGCCCTTTAGCCGACATGTCAAATATGATCGAGTCATTAATATATATTTTGGTCTTTGAAATAATTCTAATTTATATAGGTCACAATTGTGATCACATATCGATCATTTGAATGAAGCAGAGATAATTGAAACACTCTCTCAAGTTAATTTATATAGTCACTTTATATAAATAAACCGCATCTTAATTTACAGTAAGTTAATGTGTTATACGATAATAATGTCATTTGCTAACCCCTTTAATAACAATTGTCAAATACACTACTATCTTATTTTTCTCGCTCGCATATATATATCAACAAGGTGTGTTAGCGGCCTATTCAACATAATAATAACATTCCATAGTATACAATAAGAAAATGAATGAAATTTTTCATATCAATGGTATGATTAATCCAAGTTAATGTTTCATGTTGACGTGATTTTCTGTGGCCACGTTCCAAAATGTGTATTGTACTAAAACCCCAAATCAAGGAAATCTGCAATATGTTTGTGCTTTCAATAAAAGTTTTAACAGTTGCTTTTGGTTAATTGACTAGGGTTTCTTATTATTGATTGGAGAGCAAAACAAGTTAAAGCAAATTTTTACTCCTCCTTCTGTTCCTAATAAATGATGCAGTTTGACTTTTTAGTCACCTAATAAGATAAATTTTGATCAACATTTATTAATAAATTATTTATCTTCTTAAAATCTAAAAATATTTATGGATATTGTTTTTATTCGTGTCACTACTCGAAACCAGGTTTTTAGCGACGAAATTATCAGCGGCGGAATTATTCCGTCACTATATAGCGACGGAATGGAAGCTATAACGACGGAATAAATTAGGTACCGACTTTACAGACAAAATTTCATTCCGCCGGTATATTTCGCCACTTAAAACAAATATTCATCGAATATTCGTTCCAGTACCGTCACTAATGTATGTTTGACTGGTCTTCGACTTTACCGGCGAAATTTTCCGTCGCTATTTCTTTTATCAGCGGCAGAATTATTCCGCCAGTGATATTTTTTACTACCGACGGAATTTCTCGTCGCTGTTTCATTTATCAGCGGCGGAATTATAACGTCGGTGTTAATTTAATAGCGGCGGAATAATTTCGTCGGTGTTAATCTAATTTTTTTTATTTTTTTTAATTTATCAGCGGCGGAATTATTCCGTCGGTGGTAATTTAATTTTTTTTTAATTTATCAGCGGTGAAATTATTCTGTCGGTGGTAATTTAATTTTTTTTAATTTTTTTAATTTTTTTCATTTTTTTTTGATAAATAAAACTATTTGAGATGTTAGTTAGTAGTGATTTTTTTTACAAAAAGCTATATTAAAAGAAGTTAAGAATTTTCAAAGAATTAAAAGTATATAATAGAAAAAAGAGACACGGACAATAGCATTTACTTTTTAAATTTTTTAAAATTTTTTTTGGATAAATAAAACTATTTGAGATGTTAGTTAGTAGTGAAATTTTTTACAAAAAGTTAAGAATTTTTAAAGAAATGAAAGTATATAATAGAAAAAAAAGAGACGGTCAATAGCATTTACTTTTTTATTTTCTTTTAATTTTTTTTGGATAAATATAACTATTTGATATGTTAGTTCGTAAAATCTAGGGAGAAACGCGTTTCTCCATAAGTTATGGAGAAACGGGTTACGGGTATCCAGAAGCTATTGAAAGGATATCCAGAAACTTTTTGTATTGGCCATGACCTTGTCCCATGGTTACTTCTGGATATCGATCTCAAAGGTTACGGATATCGAAACCCTTTGAAAGGATATCCAGAAGCTTATGAAAGTGATATCAGAAACCTTCAAAATGATATCCGAAACTTTCAAAATGTTTACGGATATTCATTTGATGGTTTACGGATATACATTTGAAGGTTTTCGGATATCGAAAACCTTCAATAAGCATTTTCTGGTCTTGGCCTTGGATTTGGCTTCAAATATGTTTACGGATATTCATTTGATGGTTTTACGGATATACATTTGAAGGTTTACGGATATCCGAAACCTTGATAAGCAATTTGTGGTCTTGGCCTTGGATTTGGCTTCAAATCTATTTTTTCTGGATATCCGCCCAAAGGCTTCTGGATATCCGTTCCAAAGCTTCTGGATATCCAGAACCCTTTGAGACTGATATCCAGAAATTTTCTTCTGGTTATCAAACGTATAGCTTCTGGCTATTAAAAACGCGTTTCTCCATAGTTATGGAGAAACGCGTTTCTCAGCAGACCTACTCATGTTAGTTAGTAGTGAAATTTTTTACAATAAGCGATATAAAAAATGTTAAGATTTTTTAGGGTATAGGTTAAGGTTTATGGTATATGTATATGGGTTATGATTTAGAGTATATGGTATGTGTTAAGATTTTTTTTTTTTTGATAAATAAAACTATTTGAGATGTTAGTTAGTAGGAAAATTTTTTACAAAAAGTTATATAAAAAAGTTAAGATTTTTGAAGAAATGAAAGTATATAATAGAAAAAAAAAGACGGATAATAGCATTTACTTTTTAAATTTTTATTTTTATTTTTTTTTGGATAAATAAAACTATTTTAGATGTTAGTTAGTAGTGATTTTTTTACAAAAGTTATATAAAAAATTAAGAATTTTTAAAGAAATGAAAGTATATAATAGAAAAAATGAGGGACGAACAATAGCATTTACTTTTTTAATTTTTTTAAATTTTTTTTTGATAAATAAAACAATTTGAGATGTTAGTTAGTAGCGAAATTTTTTACAAAAAGTTATATAAAAAAAGTTAAGAATTTGTAAAGAAATGAAAGTATATAATAGAAAAAAGAGAGACGATCAATAGCATTTACTTTTTTTAATTTTTTTTGGGTAAATAAAACTATTTGAGATGTTAGTTGGTAGTTATTTTTTTACAATAAGTTATATAAAAAAAGTTAAGATTTTTTAGGGTATAGGGTATGGATTTTAGGGTATAGGTTAAGGTTTTGGGTATATGTATATGGGTTATGATTTAGAGTATATGGTATGTGTTAAGATTTTTTTTTTTTTTGGATAAATAAAACTATTTGAGATGTTAGTTAGTGTGAAATTTTTAACAAAAAGTTATATAAAAAAAGTTAAGAATTTTTAAAGAAATGAAAGTATATAATAGAAAAAAAAAGAGACAGATAATAGCATTTACTTTTTTAATTTTTTTTTAATTTTTTTTTGGATAAATAAAACTATTTGAGATGTTAGTTAGTAGTGAATTTTTTTACAAAAAGTTATATAAAAAAAGTTAAGAATTTTTAAAGAAATGAAAGTATATAATAGAAAAAAAGAGGGACGAACAATAGCATTCACTTTTTTAATTTTTTTTTTTGATAAATAAAACTATTTGAGATGTTAGTTAGTAGTGAATTTTTACAATACGTTATATAAAAAAAAGTTAAATTTTTTTTAAGAAATGAAAGTATATAATAGAAAAAAGAGAGACGGACAATAGCATTTACTTTTTTAATTTTTTAATTTTTTTTGGATAAATAAAACTATTTGAGATGTTAGTTAGTAGTGAAATTTTTCCAATAAGTTATATAAAAAAAAAGTTAATAATTTTTAGGGTATAGGGTATGGGTTTTAGGGTATAGGTTAAGGTTTAGGGTATATGTATATGGGTTATGATTTAGAGTACTCCCTCCGTCCCGCTGATTACTTCACCCTTTTGGCTCCGGCACGCAAATTAAGAAAGTGGGTGGGAAGAAAAAATGTTGTGAGTGTAATTTGAAAATAGGAGAGAGAATGAGCGGAGGGAATAGTAAATTATAATGGTGTTGTGAGTATTAAAATAATGTAGGAGAGAGAATGAGTGGAGGGAATAATAAAGATTCCTTTGCCAAAAAAGGAAAGGTGAAACTTTCAATGGGACGCCCAAAATGGCAAAAAGTGAAGTTATCAGCGGGACGGAGGGAGTATATGGTATGTGTTAAGAATTTTTTTTTTTAATTTTTTTTTTAATAAATAAAACTATTTGAGATGTTAGTTAGTAGTGAAATTTTTTACAAAAAGTTATATAAAAAAAAGTTAAGAGTTTTTAGGGTATAGGGTATGGGTTTTAGGGTATAGGTTAAGGTTTAGGGTATATGTATATGGGTTATGATTTAGAGTATATGGTATGTGTATATGATACGGAGTATATGATTTAGGGTATAAAGTATGGGTGTCTGGTGTATGGGGTATATGGTATAGGATATGAGTTATGTTTTAGGGTGTAGTCCGTCCCTCTTTTCTTCTATATACTTTCATTTGTTTAGTTTTTTTCTATCTTTTTTTATATACCTTTTTGTAAAAAAAATCACTAATTAACAAAGTCTAAAATATTATTTCCTAGTCAATAAAAAATAAAATAAAATAAATATAGGGTAGTATGTCCCTCTTTTCTTCTATATACTTTCATTTGTTTAGTTTTTTTTCTATACCTTTTTGTAAAAAAAAAAACCACTAATTAACAACGTCTAAAATATTAATTCCTAGTCAATAAAAAATTTAAAAAAATAAATAAATATAGGGTAGTCCGTCCTTTTTTTTCTATATACTTTTATTTGTTTAGGGTTTAGGGTTTGGGGTATAAGTATATGATTTAGGGTTTAGAATTTGGGGTATAAGTATATGAGATTTGAGATGTAGTAATAAGCATTATTAATATTTCATTTAAATTATTAAATTATTATTATCAATAAATTATATTTTTAAGGTTTGGGGTATACGTATATGATTTAAGGTATAGGGGTTAGGGTATGAGATATATAGGGTTTAGTGTTTAGCGTATAGTATATATACTACTCCCTCCGTCCCTAATTGTTTGTCCCATTTTTCCTTTTCCTTTGTCCCAAAAAATTAAGTCTCATTTCCAAAATTAAAGCTTCAAAATCACTAAATTTTCAAAACTTGTAACATTTAGGGACGGAGTATTACATAACGGCGGTGTATATTATCAATAATTTTCAAAGCGTTCGTAAAAATAACCAAAATTAAAGCTTCAAAATCACTAAATTAAAATGTTTGAAAAGTCAAATGGGACAAACATTTAGGAACAGAGGGAGTATAAGGTTTAGGGTATACGGTTATATACTTTAGAGTTTAGATATATGATTTAGGGTTTAGGATATAGAGGTATATAATTTTTATTTATTTTTATTATTATTATTGTTATTAACAAGTATTGTTACTAATTATTATTATAAGTAGTAAGTATTTACACCAATTGTACAATTATTTTTATTAAATACTTTTATTAATTTTTATATAAACTAAGTATAATTATTATCATTTATTATTATATTTTATTATTATTTAAAATGTGTGTTATTACTAATATCACTAGTAATAATAAACTATCCCAGTCTGTGTCATAAAGCCTAGATACATATCCCATGTCGGTCATTATCTGAGTCAAAACCTAGAAATCAAGATCCCTTGCGAGAGCAAGACGATGAAAGGTCATGCTAAAATCTTGACCCGATCTTGATTTCTAGTTTTAAACTTAGACAAAGGTCCATACGGATATACATCCATGCTTACATGACACCATGTCATCAAGCCTTTAATGCGTCATCCATAAAAATATGACCTAGCCAAAACCTAAATTCAGAGACCCCTTGCGCAAGCAAGGTAAATAGAGGTCACACCCAATTCTTGACTCGATCTTGACTTAGGTATTGGCTTCGTTCACTATTCACATGGCGGACGCATTGAAACGAACATGACATGCTCGGTCCTTAGGTTCGTTTTTCTTTTGATCGGTGGAAACCGCTTACTCTATAGGACCCTCGCCCAGGGCTGTCCACCCTGAGAGGTCGAAATACAGGTGCAAAACGAGGGGCTTATAGCCGTAGTGACGGATTCCACTGACCGAGGATCTAGAATAGTTGCGAAAAAGAAGAGCAATCTTTTCCAACCCGTTTAGAATTCTGAGAAAACATGTTTTAAGTAAATTAAAACAACAAAAAATAAAAATAAAAAAGGAAATTGCATGACGCATGAGCTTTCCCCCTTCATCCAAAAAGCCCTCCTGAGTCTAAACCCTACCTTTCACCCCCTCCAGCGAACCGAGAGTGATTGAGAGTCCCCGGGAGCCGTCTCAGTATCGAGGTCGGAAGGTCCGACAGCTTTTCCGGTTCAGCGGTCTGAACAGTCCGTCACTCTCCCATGGCAGGGTCGACAAATAACAGTGAAGGAAACCGCCCTTGGGAAACCTCCAAACAATGGATGAGGTGTTGCAAGCCTTTGAAACCCTTAAGAAGTACCAAGAAGAACAGTAAGCCTGGATTGTAGACACAATGCGCCGTCGCGGAGCTATTGCGGTTCCCCAACCTGATGGAATCTTCATCCTCATAGAAGACGAAGACATGCCTGCTCCCCTAGCTACCCAAAGCTATCAGCAGGTCCCTCCTCCGCAAAGCTATGAGAACCCGACAATGCAAAGTAGCTCTCGCTCAAAGCTCCATTCGAGCGTCAGTCAAGCAGCTTCGATCTGCCAACCCTAGCACAATCAGTTTCCCGACTCCGCTCCGCAAACTTAATATCACCATCACATATATGGGCCCGCTCCCCCAGATCCCAATGTCTCTCGATATCCCTCGAGATTCAATCTGTTGCCTATGTACGAGCCCCGAAGCTACAACCTGAAGTCTCAATTCCTGCCAGGGACAGACATACCGAGCGGATACCCAGACGTTTCAAATCTGCCACCCGCCAGACTACCTCTTGGGGCTAATGAGACATTCCCTCAGCTCCCAAACACAATCCATGGTGGTCAGGGTAATCCCGCCCTTGGCTCTAATTTCAATAATCCAGGGTACAAGTTGGTATACACTCAACTGCCTCCCCAAGATTCCCGAGTGGCAATCCCGTCAACCAATCCACCTCCATCTTCGGTTTCCATCCCTGAAAACGACAGCCTACTTCCGCCTACTGACCCTCATATGTCTTGGTTGGTCGAACAAATGAAGGACATGCAAGGGAAAATAGCGAACTCTCGAAAAGACTCGCTCACGCCCACAAATCCTAGCAAGGTGGTTCCTCTCCCCCCGAAGTTCAGAATGCCGGAAATGGAGAAGTTTGATGGGACAGAATGCCCAAAAACTCATATTGATACCTACGTCTTAGGTATGAGAGCCAAAGGGGCCACCCCCAACAAATGGCGGACCACTTCCAACACTCTCTTAAATCTACGACACTAAGGTGGTCCCTCAATATAAAGGCAGAAAATTGCTCCACTTGGGATCAAATCAGTGAAATCTTCCTGGAGAAGTACCGTGCCAACCTTAAGTGGGAAACCAATCGCCATGATCTGCAAGCCACCGAACAAAAAGGATGACGAGCCGGTGGGAGAATTGTACACAATATGGAACTGGAAACTAAGCGAGATAATGGATCTGTTTTCCAAAGAAGAGCAAATGGACATCTTTCATTCCTGCCTCAAACCATCTCTGAGGGCCCTGATTAGCCACCACTTCTATCCCGACCTTCGTCCCATGGTCAATGTCGGGACCAAGTTCGTAAAGACGTTGAGCCTACAAAAGACAGCAGCCACCCCTGCTTCTTCCTACCGCTACCAGGCAGCCCCGTCAAATTCAACACATGTCCCCAGCAAAGGAAAAGAAGCCGCCGGAGCAGTCCACTACATCCACAATGGAGTCCAAGGAAGTCGCGATCAAGCGCCCCCGAGAAATAACAACCTTCCTCGGCAGCAGCATTTCCAACGCTTTGATAACCTCGAGATGCCCCTAAGCCAAGTATTCGAAGCATTGGTAAAATGGAACATTCTTAAACCCCTTGAAAATTACCAGCCAAAGACTCTCAATCCTAACATGGACATGAGCAAACGCTGTGCCTTCCACAACTACTCCGGCCACGCGACCGACAATTGCTTCGTGCTAAAACAAGTGGTCCAGGGGCTAATTGAAGAAGGAACTTTGGAACGCCCCCGTGGCCCCAACACAGTTGGAAATCCGTTCCCTCGAAACGACATAGTGAATATGATAGCATTCAACGAAAAATCCTAGGTGAGTAGGCCTTCTGCAATCTCCGGGACTGTCAACATGCTATCCCATGACGACTGGGAATGCGAAACCAGAACCAAGCACTCCCGTAATAGGGAATTCATAAGGGAGGATCCAAGAATGACCGTCTCACTACGATCCCTGCCACGATAGAGACACACCAACGGTTGGATTGAGTACTCCCCGGAGACAAGGCAAACTGAACCAAATGGCGGCGCCGAAAGCGGTCTAACCTTCACAGATGCATACTTGCCGGAGTGCGAAAACATACACAACGAGGCCTTCCACATCCTAGTAAAAATAGAAAGGATCTACCTACCAGACATTTTAGTCGACAATGGTTCGTCAGTCAATATCCTCGCCGCACGTACAATGAGACAGTTAAGGGTCGATCGCTCCCGAATGATACCTTCTACCCGAGTAATCCGAGCCTACGACTCCACACCCTGAAATCTTTTGGGAGTAATAACTCTGGACATTCAGTTCGACAAGCAAGAAGATTCAGTGGAATTCCAAGTCGTGGAAATTGAGTCCAATTTCTCTGCCTTGCTGGGATGACCTTGGCTGCACCAAATGAAAGCAGTGGCCTCAACCCTACACCAGTGCATAAAGTTTAACAACATTAAAGGGAACCTCGAAGTGATATACGGGGGCAGCACAATGGAGAGCGCTTGGCTAGCAAGCTACGACCCAAAAGAAGGTCCCGACATGACTGAGTACCCCTCGGCGGACGAGGCCCCGGTCACAATCCAATTCGAAAGTGATCCCTACATCCACGCGTTAAGTCGTGACGAGCTAGCAATCGAAGAATTCCCGAGTCAAGATGACTAGTCGGATCAATGCGACTGCGAAGAATGCTTAAAAGAGAACCAAGAGGCAGACGCCCAGTTGGAACTCGACCAAGGAATGGACCCACACTTCGCTGGAAATCCTCCCGAAGAAAGCTGGCCTACCACCAATACCTTGGAATTTGTCAACCCCCACATCGACACACACGGATCTCATAAAGACGGCTACGACAGCATAGTCCAATTCAACGTCCCGGTGCTCGACTTGGAAGAGAGATGGTGCAACATCCTTCGAAGCCTAGTCAAAGAAGGAAAAATAGAATGCCCCCACGATTTAGATATCGTGAATGTCACCCAAGCAAAGACCTTAGCCATGGGAGCAGAGTCTCTAAAGATAATCAACATCAACAAGAATAAACTCCAAAGAAGCGAGTGTCTCGCCATCCTAGAGGAAGCTCTCCACGAGCTCCATCACCAAAAGCCCTCGGGAACTGGTAGCAGCACCAATGGAGGGACACCTTCAAATGAGCAACCTCATACCACTTCAGTTTGGTTTGAAGTTGAAGCAAAGGTAAGCGTACCACCTGGGAGGGTGTTAGTTAAAGAATGGATACAAGGACAATCGCGACCTTCTCCGGACCTACAGCCAACAAGGAGGAAATGATTGAAATGCTTTGTCTAACCCCTCGCGTCCTAGAGTCTAGCTTCGAGTATGTTGTATTCGAATTCGAGTCTCTCGAGTCATTTGATGGCCTTACGCCGGAAGAAGATTATGAGTTCATAGCCAACAATGTATTCCCCTACGCTTTAAATGAATGATTCGACCTTTCCGAGTATCCCCTCATTGCATTTTTAACAAATGATAAATTAACTAACAAATCAAAAATAGTTAATAACGACCCACTTGATAAAGACGCAGACACATTAAACGAACAATACATTAAGCAAATATTTAAGCATGTTATCAAACGAGAGGAAACCGGGCCCAAGCTGCCGAGGAGGTTTTAACCAAAGTGAATTTAGGGATTACTGAAGAGCCTAAAGAGACGCAAATCGGAAGTTTCTTCACCGGCACCGAGCAAGAAGCATTGACTGCACTGCTCAAAGAATTCGTTGACATGTTCGCTTGGTCCTAACAAGACATGCCCGGCCTAGATCCCGCCATAGTGGAACATCGGATTCCCCTGAATCCCGAGGCCAAACCTTTTAAGCAGAAACTACGCCGGATCAAGCCAGAATGGTCCTTGCAAGTCAAAGAAGAGATCGAGAAGATGCTCCGCCTCGGCTTCATAAGGGTGATCGAATACCCGACTTAGCTTTCCAACATAGTCACGGTCACCAAGGCCAATGGGAAAGTATGCTGCTGTGTGGATTTTCGAGATCTCAACAAGGCAAGTCCTAAGGACGACTTTCCACTACCAAACATAGACATGTTGGTCGACACTACGGCCAATTTCGAGGTTAGGTCCTTCGTGGACGGTTTTTCCGACTACAATCAAATCAAGATGGCCGAAGAAGACCAAGAAAAAATCATCTTCACAACCCCCTAGGAAACCTACTGCTACACAGTAATGCCGTTCGGATTAAAGAACGTTGGGGCTACCTACCAACGGGCAGCGACCGCCCTTTTCCACGACATGATCCACAAAGAGATCGAGGTGTACGTCGATGACATGATCATCCACTCAAAGGGATCAGATGGGCAACACCTCATCAACCTGAGAAAGTTCTTCGATCGCTTTCGAAAGCACTCAATGAGGTTGAACCCTGCCAAATGCACATTCGGAGTAATCCGAGGCAAAGTCTTGGATACATGGTCACACAACGAGGCATCAAAGTCGATCCCCAAAAGATCAAGGCCATAATCGAGATGAGACCACCGCAAACCCAAACGGAAGTAAAAAGCTTCATGGGTCGCCTGCAATACATCAGTCGCTTCGTGAATCAGTTGACGTCCATGTGCGAGCCAATCTTTCGACTAATGAAAAAGAATGCGGAAATCGAATGGAACCCATAATGTCAAGACGCCTTCGAGAAAATAAAGGCGTACCTTGTGAGTCCTCCGATCCTCTATCCTCCCCACAAAGAAAAGCCACTCTTACTATACCTGATTGTGACCGACACCGCAGTTGGAGCCATGCTAGGCCAAGAAAAGAAAGAGTCAAAGATCGAGAACACCATCTACTTCGTAAGCCGAAAGTTCCAAGGCAGCGAGCTCAATTACTCAGCCCTAGAGAAAACCTGCGCAGCTCTAGTTTGGGTCGTCGGAAAATTGCGACACTACATGCAATCGCACACAGTGCACCTGGTCTCCAAAAAGGATTCAGTCAAGTACCTCTTCGACAAACCATCACTGTCAATGAGACTAGCCAAGTGGTCCTTCTTCCTGGCATCAAGTACGTAAACCAGAAGTCAATCAAGGGACGAGTAATGGTCAAATAATTGGCCGACTTCCCAAGCGACGAAGCCAAAGGTCCCGAACCATAATTTTCGAACTTGAAGGCGAGAATCGATGGAAGCTTTTCTTCGACGGAGTAGCCAAAAAAAGAGGAAATAGCATTGGAATGCTCTTGGTGGACCCAAAAGACGAGCACACCCCAATCGCCACAAAAGCTTAACTTCGAGGTGACCAATAATGTCGTTGAATACGAAGTATGCGGTGCCGATCTAGAGGCCGCCCTCGAAAGAAACATCAAAGAGCTAGAAGTATACGGGGACTCAGCCCTGATCATCAATCAAGTTTCCAACAAATGGAAAATGATGGACCCGAGTTTACAAAAATACCATGCCTGCATGGAAGACCTTATCGCGCAATTTAAGGAGGTCACCTTTTACTACTTGCCAAGATACCGAAATCAGTTTGCAGACGCCCTAGCCACCTTGTCTTCACTCGTAGAGATCCCGGAAGGAAAGTCAGTAAAGCCATTCAAAGTAGGAAGAAAGGAAATTTCTGCTTACTGCTGTGAAATCGAGGCAGAGCTCGAGATGATCAACGAGCCGGGGTACAACCAAATCTACCAATACCTATAAGAGAGGAAACCCCCTTCATGAATGAAGAAGGAAAATACAAAGAAGGAATCAAATACAAGAACATCGTGGCCCTAAAATGCCTTGCCTCTCACTTTGTCATCCTGGGGGATATGTCATACAAGAAGCGTTACCAAGGACCGCTCCTCCGCTGCATCAACAAGGAAAAGGCAATTGAACTCATGAACTAAGTCCACAATGGGGCTTGCAGTCCCCACATGAACGTTCGACCCCTGTTATAAATCATTCTTCAAATGGGCTACTATTGGATCTCCATGGAAGTAGACTGTATCCACTTTGTCAGACCCTGTGACAAATGGCAACGATTCTCCAACCTTAACCATCTTCTCCCTCATGATCTCTACTTCATGACCACCCCCTGGCATTTCGCCACTTGGGGAATTGACATCATTAGGAAGATCACTCTGCCCGACAGCAACGGCCACGAGTTCGTCTTGGTAGCCATCGACTACTTCACAAAATGGGCCGAAGCCAAGTCCTACAAGGTGTTGACTTCGAAGAAGGTAGCACAGTTCTTCAAAGAAAACATCATATGTTGATATGGCATCCCAAACGAGGTCATCTCAGACAACGTATCTCACTTCAAAGGAGACTGCGACAGACTGTTGGCCGAATTCAAGATCACGCGCCATAAGTCTTCTCCTTACAAGCCACAAACCAATGGCACAGTAGAAGCAGCAAATAAAACCCTCAAATGGATCATCAGAAAAATGACCGTACGAGGACGAGATTGGCTCGAGAACTTGCATCTGGCACTTTGGGGCTACTGAACATCAGTCAAGACCGCCACGGGAGAAACTCCATTCGCCCTAACCTACGGAATGGAAGCAGTACTGCCCATTGAGTTGGAGATCCCATCACTCCAAGTGATGTTGGAAAACGAAATCAACAAAGTGGAATGGCTCCAAAGCCGTCACAACGGATTGGCCGTACTAGATGAACGCTGACTAAAGGCCATGGAACACATTCGAGCCTACCAAAGCCGAATGGCTAGGGCCTTCGACAAGAAAGTCAAATCCCGAGACATCAGGGAAGGTAATCTAGTGCTCAAGGAAAAGCCTCCCACTCGAATCAACCCACTTGGGAAATGGGAACCAACATGGATCGGCCCATTCATGGTCCAAAAGATCTTCTCGGAAGGTGCCATGAAGTTAACAGACCTAGACGAAAATCCCTTCATGAATCCAGTCAACGAAAGCAAGCTCCGCCGATACTTCGCCTAAAGAATATCGAATTTGCCATCTCCCCTTCACTCACAAAAAAAGGAGGTCGAACTACGGAGACCTGAGCCCCTCAGTTCGAGGGGAACGTAGGCAACCTTCATTGGTTTGGTCTAAAAATACACAAAAATCCAAAAAAAAAATGGACGCCATCAAGGCTCAGACAAAAAGAAAGCAAGAGATTTTGCGTCTCGATAAAACTTTAAAAGTAAATCACAAATTATTACAAGTTAAAAAACTTCTTGATGAGTACAAGCACAGTCTACTCTCAAACTCACAACATGCTAAAATACAACTTAATACATTTAACAAATTAATGTGTCTGTAATGACAATGATCGAATACTCATAATCTTAGATGGTCATTCCGCGCCACTCGCGCTTATCCCTTCTCCATTCTTCCCTTTCTTCCCTCGCCCCCAGCGAGTCTTCTTTTGTTCCACGGGAACTATCTCTGTCTCCCTCCTTCCTAGATCAGGAGTCCTCCCAGTTAGGTCAAACAAACCAGTTGCTCTCAGAGCTTTGTTCGTCCATGCCTCGTCTCAGATATCTTCCCTGCGAGTCTGCAAAAGGGGACCTATTTCCGTCAATTGGTCAACTCTAGTCTCATAGTCAAACAAAGCATCTCCCGTGACATCATGAGGGTTAGCCCAAGCTTCCGCACTCCTAAGGTTGTAGCTGAGATGACAATATTACCCCAGAATCGCCTCACGCCTGTTCCCCAAAATCACTTGGGTCTGCCCAGATGCTGCTCGTACCAATCCAGGTACTCGGTGGTCAGAACGACACTCTCCCGGCGTCTATGGAGTACCACAGGAGGGAAGGCGGAATACTTCCATATCCTCAGAAAGAAAAGGAAAGCATCTGGATCTTTCATAAAGAAAGAAGTTACCTCCATGGTGGCAATATCACTCAAACCCAGTAAAGGCTCCTGTCGAGAAACGAGCAACGGGATGTATAAAGAGGACCAAGACAACCCCAGAACCTGGACAACATAGGAACCTTCCTGAAAGGCCTTACTAGTCTCAATTCCCTAATGGGGAACCCACCAACAGATCTGATGCGTGCCAAGTCGAGCCATCCACCTCTCCCAAGAGGATTGATCCATATCCAAGATAACAGGTCGCTGAGCAAACGTCCACGGACTGAAGGATGTCAGAGACACATGCATAGCTTGAAGACTCTCTCGCAACCACAAGGTGAGCAAAGCGGGACTTCCCCCTCGCATGAACCTGTCCCCCGTCGCCAAGCGATCTATGCCGTGGAAGGTTTCCCCCAAAACCAAAGGAACGATGTCCTCACCGGCCCGGCAATGACCTACCACATCCCACAAAGCATCGTCATATACCCTAAGGGAGCTGACCATGAAAAGCGTAGCTATCACGCATAAACCAAACGCATTCCACGAGACATCACTCTCGTCATCACCCATAAATCTCCCGGGCAGTTCAGAAATATCAACATGACCAGAATCAAACGTCATACCTTGTACTTCCTCCAACGAAGCCCGAAGAAAGTATGCGAGCTTCACGCTCACAGTCGTACCCCCGACCAAAGGAAGCGAGATAGCCTCCACTTCCGACACTCCAAGTAAAGCCAAAAAATCTTTAAAAGTGGGCATGATCTCATTATAGGAGAATCTATACACATGCCTGTGAATGTGTGCCCCAAATTTTGTGTTTATTGGAAATTCACGCGAGTTTGAAGACATCCGATTTAATTTGAAAAACGGAGTCGCCACGCCATTTTGATTACCTCAAAACTTTTAAAAAAAGGTTTTATGGGTTCGGAGGTTAAGTTACCCCTTGGGAAGAACGGATCGTCGTTCACCCAAGGTGCCTTGCCGGAGCAAGTCTCCCAAGATCCCATTAATCGTGCTTGCTTGCATGCTTTCTTGTGTAAATGTGTTTGAAAATAAGGGAGGGAATGTCCCAAGTCGTCTTTCGGACGTACAAACCATTTATTGGTTGTCGCTCGGGATTTCTTGGATTTTATGTATTCGGGATTATGATCCCGTCCTCATCTTGGACTTGTGATCATTGCATTTTTAACCTCGGGACTTGCATGATCGAGAGAATGACTCTCTTTATAGTCAAAGATGAGGTTCTTTAGAAAAGGAGGGTCCTTAGCCCATCAATCCTACACTTTAAGACGGTCGAGCTCGTATAGATGCTTCATACTCATCTTAAGTGATAATCGGAGATATAGGGTTCAAGGTTGTCCCTTTCTAAAGAAATTATGAAACCTTTATGGAAGGAACGATGTAAAGATAGGATCTTTTACACCGGTCCGTTCCAAGGTTGCTAATGGGGATATGGGGGAATGCATGTAAAAATGACATTTTTAGTGAAAAGATGACATTTTTGGGTTGCAAAGGATGCATTTGATTTAAAGAAATGATCTTTATGGGCAAAGGATGCATAAAGACAATTTTTATGCAAATGATGCATTTTTATGAAGAAATTGGGATTTAAATATGCAAAGGATGCATGAAGATTGTATTTTGAAAAGCATAGGATGCTTATTTGGGATAAATATATGATCTTTAATGCAAAGGATGCTTGAAAAAGGATTTCATATGCAAATGATGCATTTTTATCATAAAGATTGGATTTTTATATGCAAAGGATGCATGAAGATGATATTTTTATGTAAAAAATGGGGTTTTTAGGTGCAAAGGATGCACCTTTGATTCAAAAGATTACATCTTTAATGGCAAAGGATGCCTAATGCATGCAAAGGGGGAATGGGGTATAAAGATATGATCTTTATGATAAATTACCAAGTCCCAAGCAAGATAATAACAATTATATGAAATGCAAGGAGCAATTAGGATCACATAAAGCAATTAGGATGCAAGTTTATGGCGTGCGAGGTTACCAATGGCTTCCTCTTCTTCTTTGGATGGAGCTAGGAGGAGGAATTGATCTTGGGATCTTCAAGGAGGAGGGAGGTGGCTTCTTGTCCTTCTTCTTCACCTTCTTGGACTTCCAGCAGCTCTTGGGAGGATTTCCTTCGTATTATATGTGTGTGATGGTGTTGTTGTTGTTGTTAAAATGGGTAGAGGAGGGCTCTATTTATAGGCAGCCTGGATAAGGCTAATGAAGCCGTGCGGCCAGAGACCTTGAGCTAATGCAGCCGTGCGGCATTATCCCTTGTGACTCAGCATTTCTAGAAACATGCAAGGTGGCAAATTCTAGAACTTTCCTCCCAATTAAGAAAAACGTGTTTCTTAATTGGGAAGCTTCCCTTTCAGTCCATATATGATTTGGAACAGTTCCGGAATATTTCCGGAACACTAGGAAGGTCCGGGAATTGAGGAAACTTACCGAAATTGCCGGGAAATTTAATCGGAAGGCATGAGCCAGATTTGGGTACTTACAGAAGCCCCTCGGCAATGTCACTTGCAAGGCGAGTGGGGTTGTCGATAGAAAAGGATCCGATCTGGCGAATGTCGAGACGAATTGAGAGACCGAGGTGGTCGAGTGGCTGAACCTCTGGAAGGCTACCTACGTATCCCGAGTGGGAATCAAGCCAGGACGTAGTTCGGAATAGATCCGCTGGGGAATGGAGAAGAGAAACTGGTCTCTTGCTGGGGAAGTAGAAGAGAAATGACCTAAGAGGTCAAGCAATTGATCCTACTGGGGATATGCTAGAAGTGACCGATGTGGTCAGATATCTAAACCTCTATGAGGGGTTACTTCATCACTGAGGAGTAATGAAGGAACAGGGTGACCAAAGTGGTCGGATTGCTGGACCTTTTATGAAAGGCTACCTACGTATCCCGGAGGAATCAAGCCTTGATCGTAGTTCAAGCATCACTAGATAGTTAGGAACGATGTCTAGGATCCTTGAAGGTTTTGACAATTAATGGAGGCTGTCACCTGGTTGACAATTAATGGAGGTTGTCACCTGATTGACAATTAATGGAGGTTGTCACCTGATTGACAATTAATGAAGGTTGTCACCTGATTGACAATTAATGGAGGTTGTCACCTGATTGACAATTAATGGAGGTTGTCACCTGAAGAAACTAGAGCTTACGTCACTATCGAGGAGATAGAGGTAGCTAAAGTTTGGAAAACTTAGCATACTTCACTATTCGGGATAGAGGTAGCTTAAGTTTAGATGAACTTTAGCATACTTCACTATTCGGGATAGAGGTATCTAAAGTTAAGAAGAACTCGAGCATACTTCACTATTCGTGATAGAGGTATCTTGAGTTTAGATAAACTTTAGCATACTTCACTATTCGTGATAGAGGTATCTAAAGTTAAGAAGAACTCGAGCATACTTCACTATTCGTGATAGAGGCATCTTGAGTTTAGACTTTGACAATTCGGAGGTTGTCACCTAGCGTTATCCCGTTATAACGGAATTAACGGAGGCGACTGGGAAGAAAGCTTAATTGCTTAGGAGATAAAGGATATCTTCTGAAAAGGGTGTTATCTTAGTTAAAGGATAACGGGAATTGTAGGCCCAAGTGGAAAGTCCAGGGGAAAAATTGTAATTTTCTGCTCAGAGCGAATGAGGCCGCCCGACATGAGATGGGGGAAAAAGAAGCCGTACGGCTAGAAGTCTGTTTTTTCCAGATTATTTAAAACAGATTTGAACGGGCAATTGGGCATTACTGCCGCCCATTCCAGCCGAGGAAGAGAGAGAGAGGAGAGAAATTTTGAAACCTTTCAATTCCCTTGCTTCCTTTGATCAAAAATGGATCCGGAGGGAAATCCTATGCCAAGGCAAGCAAGAAGAAACATCTCGGAAGCCACTCGGAGGAGGAGGAAAGAGCTCGTTCGAACGGAGAGAAAGTATGACTTTCTTACGCCTCCATCGGAGCTTTATCCGGGGAGAAGAGAGCACAAATCACGAACCCGCGATCGGTTGGGGTAAGCGTTCTTATTTGGCTCAATTCCGTCGATTTTAATTGAATTTTGATTGATTTAGGGCTTAACCCGAATTTTTAAGAATTTCCTAGGATTTTCCTAGGATTTTTGAATGATTTTGAGACATTGATGATTAACCTATGAGGCTAAGAACATGCATGTGCAATTTTTTTGATAAAAATGATGGGAATGACCCACTTTTTTCTCGAAAATAAAGTAAGAATGATAATTGTTTAAAATGAGACGGAGTTCTTGCATGTGCTAGAACTAAGTCAAAATTTTGATTATCAATGAGAAAATAAGATTTTGGAAGATGAAAAGGATTCATGCATGCCATTTTTTGAAAGAATAATGCTTATGTTCAAAGAATTTTGAAAATTGGGATTTCGTGATTTAGGAAAGCAATGAGACTTGACATGACGTGTTTCAAGTGATGAAAGACGTGTCTTTTCATGTAAAGGATGCTAGAAAAACTTTTGTGAATGCTTTTCTTTTGAAAACATGTGCACTTTTTGAAGATATGCATGCTTTTGAAATGAGATGAAAGATTGACGCATTTCTTTGCTGTGCTTGTCTACAGGAGAACAAGTCTAGAGGGCCATGCTCGAGATAGCGATCGGGCTTTGGGAGAGGATGCCCGATTTCGAGAAGAATGGGGCGAACCCCAAGCAGTTGGTGCGGGCTACCGGCCTAGATCTTTTCATTGAGGCTATCGGCAGGGGGATCCATATCACCTCTAAGAGCAAGGGCTTGGTCCAGGCCCTATCTGAGTTCTGGTGGGATAGCACTCATAGCTTCCATCTGAGCTGGGGAGCGTTGACAGTGACTTCCACTGATTTCACGGCTATCACTGGTCTACAGTTTACTGGGAGGCCCGTGACTTGGAGGGACCATATTACAGCTGAGGAGTTTCGAGCTTTGGTCGGGTTTGAGTTGATTCCCAAGGGGCTAGGGATGGAGACGCAGAATGTCGAGGTGGCAGTCCAGAACTGCATACGGGACTTTGCCATTAGCGATGTGACTGCCCAGCAGCTGGCTAGAGCCTTTGTGTGGTTGATGCTATCGGTCACCATTTTTGCTAATTCTGGGACGCTGGCTATGACTTGCCTCCTCGACTCTCTGGAGGATGTAGATGGGATAGGGACGGTCTCTTGGGGAGAGGCCGGATTGGCGGAGCTCTACTTCTCTTTGGACATGTACAGTCGGAACAAAGCTGCTTCCATGGACTGCTTTTCCTTTGCCCTTGAGGTAGTCCCGCTTCCTTTTCTCTTTCCTCTTTCTGTCTTGAGACTTTTATGAGAGAGAAATGACCCTTTTTTGATGTTTTGAACATGCAGGTCTGGTTCTGTGAGGTGATCAGGTTCTTTTCGTGGAACCAGCAGAGTGATGTCACCATCTTCCCTGCTATGATCCGCTGGAGGGGAGATGCGAGGGATAAGTTCATGGGAAAGACCCGGATTACTTTTGATTATAAGATGGTGAGGCCGGTCATCAACAGGGATGGGCACGACGGAGTGGACTTCTACCCTTGGGGCAGGTATCCAGAGATTTTGCTAGGAGAGGCCATTGAGGCGACGAGGCAGAGGAGATGGCTTACTGGGCTGACATGTGATGTCATTTACCTGGGGGACCGATTTTCTAGGCAGCATGGCCATGTCCCTCCATTGGACGCCATTACTCCCCATGATCCTCCAGCACGGATGCTACAGCCCAGGGATTGGCAGGCAGATGAGATAGCTAGGTACCAGGCAGGCGTGGCCGCCGAAGAGTACTTTGACATGGATACCCCCTACGCTGTGTTTGTGGAGCAGCGCCTGAGGACGCCACAGAGGCTGATGAAGGCGGCGGTCACTCGGGGATATGGGGAGGATGAGCCTCTTGACCGGCCGATCCCTCCGCGCACCTCGTCATATGTGGTCCACGGAGTTCCACGGAGGATGAGGATTCCTGTCCCCGACACTAGGGAGCCCCGGTATACCACGCCTTTGGCAGCCTTTGTAAGTATACTTTTAGGGTCTTTCCCTTTTCAGATTTCTTTGCTTTTTGCAATTACGAGATTTTACTGACATTTTTCTCGAGATTTTTCTCCTCTTTTTCTCGGAGTTCCGGCTCGCACCTATGACAGATTGGTCGGGCGAAACGGGTGGAAAGACATGTGCCGGTCCCTTCGAGGAAGGCGCTCGCACTTCAAAGGCAGCTGACGCACAGGAGCCCGAGCGCAAGAGAAGGCATGTCGGGGGCACATCGTCTACCTCATCGGCCTCGGAGTATTCTTCCAGTGCCATGCCTCGGGCGGGGACCCAATGCGACATTCGGAGGCGGTGGGCGAGTACGGGCATGATAATGTCCATCTGTCTGATGTGAGCGACCAGGAGGACTTGATGAGGGAGGCTAGCGTCTACGAGCTGAGCAGTGATGAAGAAGAAGAAGAATCAGAGGCCTAGGAGGTCTCTAGAGTGGATTTAGGAACAAAACAAACAATGGACAAGATTTATGCACACTTTGTTTATTTTTTGCTTTATTTGGGCGCCGATGGGGTGGAGACATTGTAGTAATGCTTTATTTACTTTTCTAATTTATGTTTTTTAAATTTGCATATTATCTGAGCCTCGGGGCAGTTTTTTGCTTGGAATTGGGGCTGGCCGGGCCAAAATGATTTATGATGATATATAAATGCTTGGGTGACCTTTGAACATGTTTTTGTACAGGTCTTGGTTGAGAAAGTGGGGTGAAAACTCCCTTGGGCAGCAACTTTGGTTGCTTGCATTTTTCTGCGCAGACGGCAAATGAGGCCGTGCGGTTTGGTCTGAGGGCAAATGAAGCCGTGCGGCTCACGGTTCTGCAGGCGGTTATTTTACGAATAAAAGCAAGGCTTGGCCATTTCATTTCATTTTCACTCTAGACTTGTCCCAATTGTTCCCGAGCACATTTTGGACTTAAAGACACCATCTTTGGTCATTTTGCGATGGAAAAGCCCGTCGATTGCAAAGGGGAAGCGAGACCGTTTTACGTCCGATCTTCAATCTTGGGTGAAGCACAACTTCCAATTTCACAAGGGGCTGCTTGATTCTTCCTTCAAGATCAAGTCTTTATGGCATTTGAGGGATCTCCGCCCGATTGGGACCTTTTGAGAGCGGCGGCAAAGATTTTGGGGCCTCAGGAGACACGTTCTTGCTTTTCTTACAATGAGATTGTCCCAACGCATGAAGACTTCCGAGCCTTGATTGGGGGTCCCGAGATTGAGGCTATATCTATTCCGCTGATCGGAGACGTGCCGGTGGCGGTAAAGCTTGCATCTTTTACGCGAGATTTCTGCAGGAGAGGCTGAGGGGATGATGATAGCCCGGACGGGATTGACCTTTCGATATCCCGGGCGGGTTTGGGTCTCCGGCTATGGCTGCGACCACGGTGGCTATGGATGCCTTTATTCTCTCGCATATTTTCTCGCTCTGTTCACCGCCGAGTCCGTGGGGATCTGTCATGGCGGTCTCTTAGACATGGTCGAGAGATTGCGAGGGCTGGGAAGGACATTGTCCCACCGGTTTTGGGTGAGACCCTTCATGGCATTGACGGGATGGCTAGGGAGACCATTTCATGAGGTGCAGGAGTCCAGTGTGCTGACTTTGTGGGCTGCGGGAGAGGCTCGGGGCTTTGCCGGGGGCTTTGCCGACTCAGTGCCCTTGGGTGATTTCTCGAGAGAGGTGCACCGAGGCAACAGGATCGGGGTAGGCTGGGAGCCGACGATGGCTAGGCTATCCACTTCGGACATCCGTTGGTGGATACCTCGTGGAGATTGCGGACCAAGAGGATATTTCAGGAGTCTTTTGTTGTGAGGGTCCCAGGGGTTCTGGTCGTCCTTCTACATTCCTGCTTGGTATCCGGGCGGTTTGGGGCTTTACGGGAGCCATTGAGCGATTGGGAGGACATCAGGACCATCTACGGAGGTGGTGCCATTAGCTATGAGGGATCCAACCGGCTTCTCATTCTTCTCGAGGGCTTGGACTTACACTTGCTTTCCCACCCGGGGCTATCTTCGGGAGCGGGAAGAGCACCATCTTGACTACTTTGTCTGCTTATGCGAGTGCGAGAGGGAGATGGGAGCGACTCGGAGTCACTCTGGGGGAGAGACGTCAGGCTTTATTGGGGGCCGGCCGTGACTCGAGTAGGACTACGAGGGAGGCGAGGCTAAGGCGAGTCGCCATAATCAGTCGGGTGACTGATCGAGATATGGAGGCTCGATACAAGAGATTGTCCGAGGTCGCTCCTTTGGCGAGACTCGGAGGGAGGAAGTGCGGACTCGTGCTGGTAGTAGAGAGGGCACTTATTGACATGGGTTTGGTAGAGGCTCCAGTGAGGATACCGGAGATCGGGATGAGGGATACCGACCTTATAGAGAAGAAGAGAAAGAAAACTCGACGGGGTCGAGGTAAAGGGAAGAAGACCAAAGAAGACTCGGCGAATGACGGCCGACGGATCTTTTCTTAGGATTCCCTTATTGCCATTTTGCAAACACATTAGTTTATTTAGGCATTTTTTGTATTTTAGATCTTTGTAGCAGGTTAGCAGAGTCAAGAGTAGACCGTGCTTGAACTCATCAAGAAATTTTTAACTTGTAATGAACAAGAAATATTATCTTAGAAATTAATCAAGACACATTTCATGGAAATTCAAATGTCTTATTGCTTGGGACCCGTTTTATGAAAACTGAAATACCCTTCATTTTTTGGGACGCACTTCATGGAAGCTTGATTGCCCTTTTTTATTGTTTAGACCGAACCATATATGGCTGCCTACGTTCCCTTTTACAAGAAAGATTAAGGGGCTCAGGTCTTCGTAGTTCATTCTGGTGAACTATATATATTTTTTCTTCTTTTTTTTTTATATGTGCAACCCTGTCTTTTGCCTAGACCGCCCCTTTTGGGGTTTTCAGCCTAGCTAGGCATTACTCTTTTTGCACTATGTATTTTTTCTTTCTTTTTGTTTTAGGTGCAACCCTGTCTTTTGCCTAGACCGCCCTTTTTGGGATTTTCAGCCTAGCTGGGCATTACTCTTTTTGCACTAAGATTTTTTTTCTTCTTTTTTTTTTCTTCTTTTTTTTTTTTATTTCTTAGCCATAGTACCTTCGGAGCTTATCACCGTTGACTGGGTGGACAAAGGGATTGCCGTCCAGGTCTGCAAGTTTCATGGCTCCTCCCGATAGTATCTTCTGCACCACATAAGGGTGTGAATACCCCGTCCCGATGCAATGCGCATTCGGAGGTTTGAAAATAAATAATTATATAAAGTCGGATCGAAATAGGATATTCATTTAGTGACACTCGCTTTAAACCATATTAAAATATTAGTTTAATTTTGAGAGTCGCCACGCCACTTTGATATAGCCCAAAGCTTTGAAAAAAGGCTAAACAGTTAATTGGGTTCGGGGGTCAAGTTACAACAGAAGAAGAAACGTTATCACTCCTATTGCCCGACGAATCGGTCTTTCTAGCATGTGGGGTGTTGGTTGTGTGCGGTGTTTACGGGAATAGATAGAAGAAGCGGGATCATGCATAAGGAGGAGGGGAGAGAAAGAATTAATTGATGATCACACCCTAGAACCTTTGAGTTAGGCCCTCGGAAGGTGCACTAATCAACGTTCATCCTTGGGGGATTGTTGATCATGGGATCATTATAACTAAGGTGGAAGGAAAGAAATAGTTCCTAGATCCATTGGGTTTCTTGGCGAAACCCTAGATCATCCTCGGCTATTGCATATTTAAATATATTAAAACAACCCTAAATCTAGCATATATGACATAAGCAAGAAATAGAGTAATTAAAATACTAAGCATGCAAATAATAAATCTAGCATAATAATAAAGACAATAATAATAAAGACGAGAAAAAATAAACAGGAAGACTTACCTAATGATGGCAAGGCTTTTGGATCGAATCTATGAAGATTCGAAGAACGTGCTTGATAAAATATTTAGACTTAGAAAACTCGAGTTTAGTCTCAAGTTTTCTATGGAGGAAACCTCAAGTTTTGTCTTGAGTTTTCCGTAGAATAATTCTGTGTTCAAAGTGTGAGGCGGAGTGGGGTTTATATAGTGAAAAGAATTGGGGAGGAACGGTTATGAAACTGATGTGGGAAAAGAGGAAGGGCCGATCGGCCATTTGTTTCTTTGAATTACGCTTGGCCCAAATTCCATTCTGCTTGGCCCAAATGCCTAGTATTGGTCGGCCACCATTGCTACAACTCTCGGCCATGTAGTGCAAATGTGGTGCAAATGTAAAAGGCCATTTGTATAATAAATATTATTCGTTTCGTCCCGCTATTTTGCAGTCGCACTTTGGCCACTTTAATGACTTCTTTTGCAATTCGCTCTTTAGGATTTTATCTTTCATTTAATCCCAGGAATTTTTATATATCAAATTCGTCCCAAATTTCCATATTTCCTGTTTAGTCCTTAAATTTCCAATAAATTCCAATTTGGTCCAAAAGCTTCCAAATGCCAGTTTAGTCCCGAATTTTCCCGAATTGCGCTTCAGTCCCTGCACTCATTAAAACACTTTTTTCGGACCGGGTACTAACAGTAGCCCCTCGGCGACGCTTCTTGTAAGACAAGTAGGGTCGACGATAAAAGAATAGGATCCGTCCTGAAAAAAGGGATTTCAGGAGGTAAGGAAAGTGACCTTGTGGATGAGAGGTTTGACTCGAGCTGAGTCGCAAAAGGATGACCAGGTAGGTCGAGCGGCTGGACCCACGTCGGGCTACCTACGTATCCCAAGAGGAATCAAGCCAAATCGTAGTTCGAAAACGTGGGCGCTTAGTACCCAAGAGTGGCGGACGTGCAGCGTCTCAAGCCAAAGATGCGATTTGTGGCAGGGCTTTGAGGATCGAATCTAAGGGCGATTCGAATAATATTGAGAGATGTACGGAAAGGAGAATCAAGTATAGTCTTGCCTTCTCCGGAGGGAAAATATGTTGTGTGTGGAAAGGAAATTCAAGTATAGTCTTGATTTTCTCCTTGAAAATTGTGTGTGATGGAACAAATCAAGTGTAGTCTTGATTTGTGAGATAATATGTGGAAAGGAAATTCAAGTATAGTCTTGATTTTTCCTTTGAAAATCTTGTGTGATGGAACAAATCAAGTGTAGTCTTGATTTGTGAGATAATATGTGGAAAGGAAATTCAAGTATAGTCTTGATTTTTCCCTTGAAAATCGTGTGTGATGGAACAAATCAAGTGTAGTCTCGATTTGTGAGATAATGTGTGGAAAGGAAATTCAAGTATAGTCTTGATTTTTTCCTTGAAAATTGTGTGTGATGGAACAAATCAAGTGTAGTCTTGATTTGTGAGATAATATGTGGAAAGGAAATTCAAGTATAGTCTTGATTTTTCCCTTGAAAATCGTGTGTGATGGAACAAATCAAGTGTAGTCTCGATTTGTGAGATAATGTGTGGAAAGGAAATTCAAGTATAGTCTTGATTTTTTCCTTGAAAATTGTGTGTGATGGAACAAATCAAGTGTAGTCTTGATTTGTGAGATAATATGTGGAAAGGAAATTCAAGTATAGTCTTGATTTTCCCCTTGAAAATTGTGTGTGATGGAACAAATCAAGTGTAGTCTTGATTTCTCCGTGTGTTGTGCAAATAAACCAAGTTTAGTCTTGATTCGCGTACTGAGAGAAAGTGTATGGGGCAATGTGGGAAAAACTGTGTGGGAATCAAAAGCCAAATATTTGACTTTAGTGGGAGTCACCCCTAGATTTGTGAGAGTTTGACTTCTGCGGGACGGACCCTTTGAAGATGCGGGACGGACCCTTTGAAGATGCGGGACGGACCCTTTGAAAGTATGGGACGGACCCTTTGAAAGTACGGGCCGGACCCTTTGAAGATGCGGGACGGACCCTTTGAAGAATGCGGGGCGGACCCTTTGAAGATGCGGGGCGGACCCTTTGAAGATGCGGGACGGACCCTTTGAAGATGCGGGACGGACCCTCTGAAAATGCGGGACGGACCCTTTGAAGATGCGGGACGGACCCTTTGAAGATGCGGGACGGACCCTTTGAAATGCGAGACGGACCTTTTGAAGATGCGGGACGGACCCTTGAAATGGAGGATAGACCTCTAAAATGCGGGAAACTGTAGCTGCCAAAGGACTTAGGCTACTATTTATTGATGAAGAATAGTTGTGTGAATTGATTGGGATTATTATGGCTTCCCGAGCCGAAGAACCAAGCGATTAAAAGATTGGGATAATCATTGCTAAGGCTTAGAGAGGAGTCTTGTCTCCTAGGCTTAAGGCTAGGGTTTTAGAGAGGCATTTGTCACCTAGACATGAGGCTAGGGTTTAGAAAGGTATTTGCCACCTAGGCTTGATGCTAGGGTTTAGAAAGATATTTGTCACCTAGGCTTGAGGCTAGGGTTTAGAAAGATATTTGTCACCTAGGCTTGAGGCTAGGGTTTAGAAAGATATTTGTCACCTAGGCTTGAGGCTAGGGTTTAGAGAGGTATTTGTCACCTAGACATGAGGCTAGGGTTTAGAAAGGTATTTGTCACCTAGGCTTGAGGCTAGGGTTTAGAAAGATATTTGTCACCTAGGCTTGAGGCTAGGGTTTAGAAAGATATTTGTCACCTAGGCTTGAGGCTAGGGTTTAGAAAGATATTTGTCACCTAGGCTTGAGGCTAGGGTTTAGAGAGGTATTTGTCACCTAAGCTTAAGGCTAGAGTTTAGAGAGGCATTTGTCACCTAGGTTTGAGGCTAGGGTTTTACATTTGCGGTAAGTCTAAACAAGGCAGTTTTGAGCAGAAAGGTTATTGGTTTAAACTAGGCGAGGCCGAGTAAGTGTCGATGATAGAAGGTGGGATTAGGTAAGTTTGATATCCAGAGATAAGGGCCGAGTCATCTTGAGAGTCACAGAGATACGTTTTTGATAGATTTGAAGAGTTTGAAAATTTGTGGAGACCAAAGAGTGATTTTGTAAACAAGGTGCCAAAGAGGATAGCATTTTGAAAGCATGTTATTTTGATAAGGAGGCCTTATGATCAATTATATTTCTAACTAACTCAAAGAGTTTGCCACATGCTGATCTTGATGACAAGGGATGCCCTTCATGCTAGATATGACTTCATTGGAGCTCCGATTTTTGTTAGAGCACATAGTCGACCCATTTTTGTTGAGGGGAGCCCCAATGTTTGATGAAGTGACCTTGGCGAAGTCGATTGATGATGAATGGCGAAGCCCAGTTGATGATGCAAAGCAAACACGAAGGGAATGGCGAAGCCCCGGTTGATGATGCGAGCAAACTGAAGAGAGCACTGAGAGAACGGCTTAACAAAAGCCCCGGCTTGGAGAGATTCAATGCATCCCTATTTGCGAGACAGAGTCATCTTGCGGCCACGGGCGACCCCTCGTTTCGAACAATGGTCAATCGATCATTGGACAAGACTCGGAAATGTATATGTGCGGGCGCATTTTTTCGAAGGTGGGAATGGATCCCGAGTTCGCGTATGACACTTTCGCTTTTGGGTTTGACTCTTTTGGGAGAGTATAAGCATCACAAGGTGTGGAAAAGTGTATGGAAGCCCCTATGAGACGAAAGACAGTGTTTGGCTCTATTTTCCTATGATGTAGAAAAAGAAGACTTGTCGAGACATTTGAAGAATTATTTTATTCGAATTATATCTTGATTGCTCGTGAATGGACCTCATTGATTGGTTTATCAAATTCCAATTATATAGGTAAACAAATGAATGTTTTGATTTGAAGGTGAAATCGGCTTGTCTTTAGAAGGAGAAGGATGTTCCGTTGTTGCTTCTTTGCTACGTTCGGTGGTAATTGTGGTGCGGGCTGCCGTTGCATTGATCTCCTTCATGGGAAAGAATGAAAAATAGAAAAAAGATTGGGGTGGAAGAAAAGGTGGGAATTGACTGATTATAACCCAAAGATTTTTTCATTCCTTCAAGTGAAGATTCTTTGTTCCTTTGTTCTCGCAAGCCGAGGAGTAGTCCACAGCGCGTGTCTCCTTGCTTTTACCGGAGTGCCGGCGAGAGGCACGGATGCAAAGCCCAGTGAGACTTTTGCAGACAGTGTTTAAGGAGTCGAATGAACGAATTTCAAGAATAGGACGAGTTCCCAAACTTTTGAGAGGATATGTAATATGCTCACGTAGGATAACAAAAGACTCAAAAATCTGAATATGCATTTTTTTTTTTAAATAATCTTTTGAGAATGCCATTCGGTGGCGGTTGTAGCTGGTCTTTGGGTTGCGATCGATCATTAGGTGATGATTAACATGACCTCTTAAAGTGAGAGGTCGGCTGGGCTTTTTGCTGAGAGGTTGGTTTGAGGGATGTATTTGGAATTTCTAAGGTGAAGGGATTTTCTTGTTGCTGCTTCTTCAGAACCTCTAAGAGTGAGGTTAACTTTGATTTTGATAAGGTCAAGGGTGGTGATGGAATCCTCTAAAAGTGAGAGGATGGATTTTGGAATTGGTTTACGGGATTTGTCCAAGAGGGAATTTTTGTTGCTTCTTCTCGCGAGATTGTTGTGACTCCAGCAGGTAACTTGATCATGATAGGACCTTCACTCGACGTCTCACTTTCACAACCTTTGAGATGGGAGGTTCACTTCGGAGTGATGGAGTTTTTTTTTTTTTTTTTTTTTTTTTTTTTTTTTTTTTTAAATAACCTCTTATCGAGAAAAGCCTTCGGATTTGTTTGCTCGCGATAGCCCCTAGTGTATGCCTTAGGATGGTTTTACCTTTTCCCTCTTGGGTTTGGAGGTGGTTCCTTCGAGGGAGCCCCTTGTATGAGTTTCTTTTGCATTCCGCCTTTCTTGAGCTTGGAGGTGATTACTTCCTTTGTGAGTCGAGGGAGCCCCTAGTATGGGCTTCTTCCTTAGGGTCTCAAAACTTGTCGATCTTGAAATGAAAGGGTATTATTTAGTGAGGATAAGGTTATGGCTTCCTATGGTGAGAGGTTTAAGCTTCAATCGCTACTGGATGGCATTCTCAAAAGAGTATTTAAAAATAAATGCAAACTCATTTAACCGACTTATTAAGTAAGGCAGAATGTATTCGGACCATGAGAAAGATATGTGAGCATATTCAATGAAAGCTTATCGATCAAAATGGAAAATCAGAGGAGACGCGAGATTGGGGGGTTGGTGAGCCCCAAGTTGATATTCATGCAGCACTTGTGAAGGATAGGAACAACTTCTTGCATTTTCTTTAAATTGCAGTGGCGTGAGCAGCTATTTTCTGATGATGAGCAACAACGGTCTTTGTGCTTGTATGGAAAGGAGGTCAAATGGGGGTTTAAAATAAATGATCATATGAAAAGGATGTTTAAGTGGGGGAGAGTGTATTTGGGGAAGTGTATGCTCGAGGGAGTATAGAGGGTGTGTATAAGGAGTGTATGAAAAGTATATGGTGGAGTATGGAGAGAGTGTATGAGAGAAGGGTGTATAGGGATGGTGTGTGTGAAGAAGGAACGGTGAGTTGTTTACTCCAATCAAAGCATTCATTCATTGTTTACTTTATTAGCCGGTGAATTTATCAGTGAGATTAGCAACCAATTGATAATTATAAATAAAACAATCTTCTTGAAAGTAATGCGAGATTATGTCTCAAGTCTAGAGAGAAAAGAAAGAAAGACCTTTTTTATTATTGAAGTAACTAATCTAAAGTGGACATTACATACCAATGCCCAAAATGGACGTAAAAGACGCACTAGAACCTACAAGACTGAATGAATCTAAATCTTCCCTCGAAGGGTGAGGGTTCCTTCATCAATGAGGCCTTGGGTCTTCCACTTGGTTGATCAATCTTTGAATTGAGCGTTTCGATTTGCACACATTTGTCAGTGGTATGCCCAGCGTACTTGTGGTATCTGCAAAACTTGGATGTATCTAAGTCTTCCTTTGGGTTAATAGGCTTGTAGTTCTCGAGCGGCTCGATCAAATTCTTTCCCACCAAAATGTCGAAGAACTCACCCACAGGCATTCCTAAGTCATCAAAATGTTCCTTGTTGATCTTCTTCTTGGGTATTGATGCCTTTAGTTGGTTGGTAGCCACGAGCAGGCATCCCGAATGAGAAATTCGATGTGTAGGACCATAAGGGGAACCATAAGCATGTGGATGATAGGGACCCCGGAATTGAATAGGAGGAGGAACTCTTCTCAAGTATTCTGAATGTAAGACAAATGGTCTTTGCTCAATTTCATGCATGTCTTTGAGGAGGTTAATTACTCCCAACCTCATGTTTGAGACTTCTTTGAGGGCTTCAATGCTTTTCTCCAGAGACATGATGTGGAATTCTGTAAGAACATATGGCGGAGTCAAGCCAATGAGTTGAATTAGATTCATAATTAATCTTAAGGCATCCTTGAGAAAATACTTGACCTCCACAATTTTGAGTTTGACCGGGCTGAAGTTGCCTACGTAACCCTTACCATTTAAGATACGAGTCTCAGGTCACCGTAGTTCGAGGGGGCCCCGATTGATGATACAACCAGGGTTAAGTTTAGAGAAAGAGAGAGGATGAAATGTAAAAGAGCCTGTTTGGTGAAAAAGGGAGAGGAAGATGACTCGATCCTTGGTCAAATATAAGCGAGGGTGATCTAGGCGAGCTAATCGGACTTGGTAAGTTGGCTTAGGTAGGCCCTAGATGGTGGTTTGATCTATATGGGTCGAGAGAGGTTTGATCTAGGTGGGTCTTTGGCTGAAGGGTGCTAGAGATAAAGGATCTAAACTATGGATAGTTTTAAGGCTAAGGGAGCAGACTATGGAAGGTTCAAGAGATGAGAGGTAGAACTTTGAAGGGTCCTAACTTGTAGACCATGGGGGTCTAAGGTAGAGGAGTGGACCATGGATGGTCCAAGAGATGAGGGTGGACCTTGAAGAGTCGCAGGTGGAAGGGTGGACCTTTAATGGTCCTAGATAGAGAGAGTGGAACTCGAAGGGTCCTAAATTGAGGAGTGGACCTTGAATGGTACAAAGTAGAAGAGCGGACCTTGAACGGTCCAAGATATGGGAAGCGTGGACCTTGAAGGGTCCAAGAGATGAGGAGTGGACCTTAAAGGGTCCAAGAGAAGAGGAATGGACTTTAAAGGGTCCAAGAGAAGAGGAGTGAACCTTGAAGGGTCCAAGATATGAGGAGTGGACCTTGAACGGTCCAAGATATGAGAAGTGGACCTTGAATGGTCCAAGATTGGGAGAGTGGACATAGTATAGGAAGAGCACCACGAAGGGTCAAAGAGTGGACCTTGATCGGTCCAAGATAGAGAGATTGATCCTAGAGCGGTCCGCAGTAGAGGGTGTGGACCTTGAAGGGTCCAAGAAGTAAAGAGCGGACCTCGGAGGGTCCTAGAAATGGAGAGTGGACCTCGAAGGGTTCTAAATTGAGGAGTGGACCTCGAAGGGTCCTAGAAATGAGGAGCGGACCTCGGAGGGTCCTAGAAATGAAGAGCGGACCTCAGAGGGTCCTAGAAATGAGGAGCGGACCTCGGAGGGTCCTAGAAATGAGGAGTGGACCTCGAAGGGTCCTAGAAGTAAAGAGCGGACCTCGGAGGGTCCTAGAAATGGAGAGTGGACCTCGGAGGGTCCTAGAAATGAGGAGTGGACCTCGGAGGGTCCTAGAAATGAGGAGTGGACCTCGGAGGGTCCTAGAAATGAGGAGTAGACCTAGGAGGGTCCTAGAAATGAGGAGCGGACCTCGGAGGGTCCTAGAAATGAGTAGCGGACCTCGGAGGGTCCTAGAAATGAGGAGCGGACCTCGGAGGGTCCTAGAAATGAGGAGCGTACCTCGGAGGGTCCTGAAAATGAGGAGCGTACCTCGGAGGGTCCTGAAAATGAGGAGCGGACCTCGGAGGGTCCTAAAAATGAGGAGCGGACCTCGGAAGGTCCTAAAAATGAGGAGCGGACCTCGGAGGGTCCTAAAAATGAGGAGCGGACCTCGGAAGGTCCTAAAAATGAAGAGTGGACCTCGGAAGGTCCTAAAAATGAAGAGTGGACCTCGGAAGGTCCTAAAAATGAGGAGCGGACCTCGGAAGGTCCTAAAAATGAGGAGCGGACCTCGGAAGGTCCTAAAAATGAGGAGCGGACCTCGGAAGGTCCTAAAAATGAGGAGCGGACCTCGAAGGGTCCTAGAAATGAGGAGCGGACCTCGGAGGGTCCTAAAAAATGAGGAGCGGACCTCGGAGGGTCCTAAAAAATGAGGAGCGGACCGAGGTCCTAAAAATGAGGAGCGGACCTCGGAAGGTCCTAAAAATGAGGAGCGGACCTCGGAAGGTCCTAAAAATGAGGAGCGGACCTCGGAAGGTCCTAAAAATGAGGAGCGGACCTCGGAAGGTCCTACAAATCGTCCTAGAAATGAGGAGCGGACCTCGGAGGGTCCTTAAAAATGAGGAGCGGACCTCGGAGGGTCCTAAAAATGAGGAGCGGACCTCGGAGGGTCCTAAAAATGAGGAGCGGACCTCGGAGGGTCCTAAAAATGAGGAGCGGACCTCGGAAGGTCCTAAAAATGAGGAGCGGACCTCGGAGGGTCCTAAAAATGAGGAGCAGACCTCGGAGGGTCCTAAAAATGAGGAGCGGACCTCGGAAGGTCCTAAAAATGAAGAGTGGACCTCGGAAGGTCCTAAAAATGAGGAGCGGACCTCGGAAGGTCCTAAAAATGAGGAGTGGACCTCGGAAGGTCCTAAAAATGAAGAGCGGACCTCGAAGGGTCCTAGAAATGAAGAGCGGACCTCGGAGGGTCCTAGAAATGAGGGATAGTTAAGCACTTTATTTACAAAAAAGCCCTCTATTTTATAGACCCTACTCTTGGTTGGAAGGGATACCCTTTTTTCGCAACTAACTAAATGTCCTAAAGTGGTGGATCCTAACGACTAATCGTCTCATATAGACATTTAAGATGATATTTATGGGAAGTACCACAGACCTATGATAAGACAAGATCTTTTAACAAGCACTCGACCTTACATGGCACATCCTTTTAAAAAGGAAATCAAATTTTTTGTGCTCTTTTCTCTCTATAGATCTTGACTTATCACTGATTCGTAGTGACTCAACATAAAGACCTTATTAATTGTCTACATGAAAAAGCTAGTCAAACAAACCGGTCACAAGGAGTGTATTCCTAGCAAAGTGGGTGACACAAGGGTTAGATTTCAGGCTCCCACCGTGCAGCCGAAGCGCACTGATGAGTGGATGACCAAGTGAGACTCGGAAGGGAGGCAACATGATCACCACACTTCCCGCACTTTGGCTTCTCCGAAGGGTTAAGGGGTGGTTGTGCAGTGTGACACGGACTCTAGTGGTAGTGTGAGGTGAAAAGTCTAATTCTTTTTTAAGAGAAAGATTTTTATTTACATGAAATGCATGCATGCAATGCAACAGTTAAGAGTAAAGAAAATAAAAAGAAAGCAAAATACAACACCACAAAGGAAAACGAAAGTCTGACCCACTTAGTTTGAAAAAGTTTCAAAACAGTCCCCAGCGGAGTCGCCACTGTGAATACCCCGTCCCGATGCAACGCGCATTCGGAGGTTTGAAAATAAATAATTATATAAAGTCGGATCGAAATAGGATATTCATTTAGTGACACTCGCTTTAAACCATATTAAAATATTAGTTTAATTTTGAGAGTCGCCACGCCACTTTGATATAGCCCAAAGCTTTGAAAAAAGGCTAAACAGTTAATTGGGTTCGGGGGTCAAGTTACAACAGAAGAAGAAACGTTATCACTCCTATTGCCCGACGAATCGGTCTTTCTAGCATGTGGGGTGTTGGTTGTGTGCGGTGTTTACGGGAATAGATAGAAGAAGCGGGATCATGCATAAGGAGGAGGGGAGAGAAAGAATTAATTGATGATCACACCCTAGAACCTTTGAGTTAGGCCCTCGGAAGGTGCACTAATCAACGTTCATCCTTGGGGGATTGTTGATCATGGGATCATTATAACTAAGGTGGAAGGAAAGAAATAGTTCCTAGATCCATTGGGTTTCTTGGCGAAACCCTAGATCATCCTCGGCTATTGCATATTTAAATATATTAAAACAACCCTAAATCTAGCATATATGACATAAGCAAGAAATAGAGTAATTAAAATACTAAGCATGCAAATAATAAATCTAGCATAATAATAAAGACAATAATAATAAAGACAGAAAAAATAAACAGAAGACTTACCTAATGATGGCAAGGCTTTTGGATCGAATCTATGAAGATTCGAAGAACGTGCTTGATAAAATATTTAGACTTAGAAAACTCGAGTTTAGTCTCAAGTTTTCTATGGAGGAAACCTCAAGTTTTGTCTTGAGTTTTCCGTAGAATAATTCTGTGTTCAAAGTGTGAGGCGGAGTGGGGTTTATATAGTGAAAAGAATTGGGGAGGAACGGTTATGAAACTGATGTGGGAAAAGAGGAAGGGCCGATCGGCCATTTGTTTCTTTGAATTACGCTTGGCCCAAATTCCATTCTGCTTGGCCCAAATGCCTAGTATTGGTCGGCCACCATTGCTACAACTCTCGGCCATGTAGTGCAAATGTGGTGCAAATGCAAAAGGCCATTTGTATAATAAATATTATTCGTTTCGTCCCGCTATTTTGCAGTCGCACTTTGGCCGCTTTAATGACTTCTTTTGCAATTCGCTCTTTAGGATTTTATCTTTCATTTAATCCCAGGAATTTTTATATATCAAATTCGTCCCAAATTTCCATATTTCCTGTTTAGTCCTTAAATTTCCAATAAATTCCAATTTGGTCCAAAAGCTTCCAAATGCCAGTTTAGTCCCGAATTTTCCCGAATTGCGCTTCAGTCCCTGCACTCATTAAAACACTTTTTTCGGACCGGGTACTAACAAAGGGCCGATCCAAACGGGTTCCCATTTTCCCAGGGGGTTGTCTCTGGTAGGGGGCTTCACTTTTAACACTAAGTCACCCTCTTTGATGTCTCTGGCCTTAACCTTTTTGTCAAACGCTCTAGCCATTCGCCTCTGGTAGGCTCGGGTGTGTTCCATGGCTTTCAGCCTTCTTTCATCAAGCAGAGCCAACTCATCATGCAACTGCAACCATTCTACTCTTATTGACACTTTGTTTTCCAGGAGGACCCTTAATGATGGGATTTCCAACTCCACCGGTAACACTTGCTTCCATCCCGTAGGTTAGGGAAAAGGAGTTTCTCCTGTAGGCATTGACAGACGTTCTGTAGCCCCGAGTGCCAAGTGCGGCTTTTTGGGCCAATCACAACCACGGGTGGCCATTTTCCGGATGATCCGTTCGAGCGTCTTATTAGCGGCTTCCACGGCTCCATTAGTCCGAGGTCCAGTACGTGAGACGACTTGTGGCGAGTGATTCGAATGCGACGGCAACCTATCGCAGTCTCCTTCGAAGTGTGACCCATTATCGAAATGATCTCGTTGGGCACCCCATATACGCACATTATGTTTTCTTTGATGAACTGGGCAACCTTCTTGGAAGTGAGGACCTTGTAGGACTTGGCCTCTACCCACTTGGTAAAGTAGTCGATGGCTACTAGCACAAATTCATGCCCATTGCTTCTGGCCGAGGCTATTTTCCCTATCACGTCAATACCCCAAGTTGCAAACGACCAGGAGTCGTCATGCAAGACAGTCATGAGGCGGGAGATGGTTGAGGTTGGCAAACCGTCTGGCACTTGTCGCATGCTCGGACGTCTTGGATACGATCTGTTTCCATGGAAATCCGGTAGTAACCCATTACGAGGATCACTTGCATCGGGGCTCGGCATTCATATGAGGACCGCGGGGACCATTGTGGACTTCGGTCATCAACTCTTTGGCCCTTTATTGAGTGACGCACAAGAGGAGTGGTCCTTGGTATCGCTTCTGTGCAGGTTGCCTCCTAGAATGACATAATGGGAGGCCAACCTTTTCAAGGCTTGCAAGCTCTTGGCTCGACACCTTCTTTTGGTCTACCTTCTTCGTCTACGAAAGTGACTCTCCATCTTTAAGGAACTGGTAAATTTGATTGTACCGGGGTTCCTTTATAGGCTCGGGTCCCGTGTCTACTTCACAACGAAGAGTGGGGCTTCTCTTCTACCCACTCTGAGAGGTTTTATAGCTTTTCCCTCAGGGATCTCTACCAGTGAGGCTAGTATAGCTAGGGCATCTGCGAATCTGTTATTTTCCCTTAGCAGGTAATGGAAAGTTACTTCTACGAAGCTGTCCGATCCAACTCCTCCATATGGGCATGATACCGCTGCAGATTAGGGTCCACGATCTTCCATTTGTTGGAAACCTGGTTGATGATCGAGTGAGTCTCCGTAAACTTCGAGCTCCTTGACATTCCTTTCTAAGGCGGCTTCCAAACCCGGCAATGCGAGGCTTCGTACTCGGCAACATTGTTCATGGCGGGGAAGTTCAACTTGAGGGCTATGGGTGTATGCTCATCTTTCGGATCGACCCGGTAGCATCCCGATGCCGTTTCCTCTTTTTTAGCGGCTCCGTCAAAGAATAATTGCCATCGGTTTTCTGTGCTCGACCGCAAAGATCCCTTTATCCTGGGAATTGGGGTTCGGGCCCTCTGTCCTCATTCTGGGGAAGTTCGCCGGGTGGTCGACAACGCTTGACCCTTGATGGCCTTTGGTCACATAGTTGATGTCGTATTCTGCTAAGAAGAAGGACCACTTTGCTAGACGCATCGGGAGGGAAGGCTTATCAAAGATATACTTGATGGGGTCCATTTTTGAGACCAAATTCACGGGGTGGGCTTCGCATATAATGCTTCAACTTGCCGACTACCCGAGCACCCGATCCTGCACGAGTCTTTTCACATATTGAGTAATTGAGCTCACTTCCTTGCGGCCTTCCGCCGACAAAGTAAATGGCATTCTCTACCCGAGAGTCTTTCTTTTCCTGAGCAAGCATAGCCCCAACCGCCGTATCGGTGACAGGTGAGATAGAGCGAGAAGAGGTTTACGTCTATGTGGGGGCATAGCACCGGAGGATGTACCAAGTATGCCTTGATGCGGTCGAAAGCATCCTGGCATTCTTCGGTCCATTCTCGTGTCTACGTTCTTCTTCATGAGCTTGAAGATGGGCTCGCACATAGTGGTCAGCGGTGATTGACGAACGGCGATGTCTTGCGGTTTTCCCATAAAGCTCTTGACTTACATGCGGGTTCGAGGTGGCCTCATATCCATAATGGCTTTGATCTTTTGGGGTCAACTTCAATACCTCGTTCCGTGACCATATACCCAAGCACTTTTCCCCTTGTCACTCCGAAGGTGCATTTGGCGAGGTTTAGTCTCATGGAATGTTGCCTCAACCTCTCAAAGAACTTCCGCAGGTCAACAAAGTCTTGCCCATCCTCGCCTTTGGAGTGGATTATCATGTCGTCTACATAGACCTCAATCTCCTTGTGGATCATGTCATGAAAAGCGCGGTCGCTGCCCTTTGGTAAGTAGCCCGGCGTTCTTAAGCCCAAATGGCATCACCGTATAACATAAGTTCCCACGGTGTGGTGAAGGCTGTCTTTTCTTGGTCTTCCCGGCCATCTTGATCCGGGTTGTAGCCTCTGAAAGCCATCAACGAAGGATTTGACTTCGTAGTTAGCGGTGGAGTCCACCGGGATGTCTATGTTTGGCAAAGGGTAATCGTCCTTGGGGCGGCCTTGTTTAGATCTCGGAAATCCACCACAAAGGCGCACCTTCCCATTGGCCTTGGTGACGGTCACAATATTGGATAACCATGTCGGATATTCGATGACTACGATGAATCCTACCCGCGGTAGTTTCTCAATCTCTTCTTTGACTGTAGAGACCACTCGGCTTGATCTTCCTCAATTTACGCTTTGCGGCTTAGCATCGGTGCTAGAGGGATTACGTGCTCTACTATTGAGCTGTCTAGCCCCGACATATCCTGTATGACCATGCAAACACGTCGACGTATTCTACGAGCGGATCGATCGATCTGTCCCGTTCAACCCCCTTGGAAGAAGTTTCCGTCTGTGTCTCTTTAGGTTCCTCGACGGTACCCAAGTTCACGCTTGTCAAAACCTCCTCGCGGCTTGGGCCCGGTTTTCCTCTTTTACGAAACACTGCTTAAAGATTTCTTTAATGTATTGTTCATTTAGTGTGTTTGCATCTTGTTCAAATGATTCATTATTAAGCATTGTTAAGTTTTGAGTTAATTTATCATTTGTTAAGTTGGCAATAAGAGGATACTCGAAAGATCTGTCATTTCATTCAAAATAAGGGGAAAGATGACATCGATTACATTTTGATAGTCCTCAGGCGTGAGGCCTTCGGATGACTCAGAGGACTGGAATTCAAAGATTCCCGACTCAATTGAATAGACGCTACTGACTCTGGACCCTACACTATTTATTGACTCGAGGGTGTTTGACAAGGGTTGGACCGGGGTCTCACTCCTTCTTCTTTGTTGCCACAGGGAGTAGCGATCTTGTCGGCATTCTTGAGAAAGTTGGAGACTTCAAATTGATCAAAAACTTGCCGGAAATCATTGACGGGCCGGTGCAGGTGGAAAGATAGTGAGGAGCTAGAGTAGCTTGATGCAATCTCTCGGCGAGCTCGTCCGTGACAAGCTGGGCTCATTGGTGAAGAGTCGGCTCATCTTATCAATGCACCGCTTGATAACTCATTTTCTCTTTGCGATCTTGGACACCACGACCTTGTCGGTATAGCCCAAGGAGGGTTGGCCTGGATAATCTTGATGAAGTCTTCTTCGAAGGGATCTTAATTCTTCCTTGGCGCTACGTATTCAATAGGCTTTACGTATTACGCTTCTAGATCCGCTAGCTTCTCATTGAACTTCACGATGGCCACAAATTCAGCACTTTCTGCTTCAAGAGGATCCCTGTCCATGGGGGTATTAGGCTGGACTGTGCTTTGAATGATGGGTTCCTTGGCGGGCTGTTTGGCATAACTGACGTAGTAATCAAATTTGCCTGAAGGCTCCCCTAAAGTTCCTACGCTCTTGTCCCCGGCTTCATACCTTTCCTTTAACTTCTGCTGTGTGGACTTTCTCTTCTTCTTCTTTCTCGAAGGAGCGTCTTCGTTAATCCATTCTTGATACTCATACTCCAGAAAATCTTCAGAGTCGCATACATCATACCATATATGGGGCTTGGGCTGAACTGGGATGGCCTCTCCGACTACTTGGTCATTACCATTGTTGACTACCATGTTGGCCATTTTGACAGAAAAGGCGGCAAAGCGAGGATTACGCGAGTGTTCGAGAATTCTGCGCTAACAAGTTCTTGACCCGGTGTTCTCACCCACTTCTTTCTCGCTGCGGGAAAGGGATAGGAAAGGTTTAGACTCGGGGTAGGTGTTTAGGCTGAAGGCTCAGGCAATATGCAAATTAGAATCTTCCAGTTTACTTAAAACAGTGTCTTTTATTAATATCTATTTGGTTGGAAAAGGGGATTTGCCCTTCTTTTTCGCAACTACTCTAGATCTTGGATCAGTGGGTTCCGTCACTACGTCTATAAGCCCCTCGTATTTCACCTGTATTTCGACCTCCCGGGGTGGACGGCCCGGGCGAGGTCCTATAGGGCACGCGGATCCCACCGACCGAGAGTAAAGAACGCTCCTAACGGGTCTAGCGGGTCATAGAAACTTTCAACGCACGAGCGATGCGGATTATAGTCAAGGCAATACCGGGAAAGTCTCGTCTTTCTGCCTTGATAGAATTTTGGCAGAATTTCGCTTGAGCGAATGACGTTTTGACTTTCGATAATGTTCGAGAAGATAATAGGCATGGGTCGGGCGGCAAAAGCCGGATGACACAGTGTCACATTGAACTTCGTTGCATACGCGGGCGTGAGTCGAATCGAAGTCAATGCCGGGTCAAGATCTTGCCAATTTTTCCTTGTCGGAATTTTGGCAGAACTTCGCTTGAGCGAAAGATCTTTTGATTTGTTGGCAAAGACTCGGTCTCGACTCTTACGCATTTCGTACGGGTCAAGGTCAAAGTCAATGTCGGAGTCAAGATCTCGCCAATTTTTCCTTGTCGGAATTTTGGCAGAGTTCCTCTTCCGTTATGAACTAAGGCTTGACCTTTACGAGGGTATGCAACTGGGCTATATGACACGGACTAGACCAAAAACCAACCAAAAAGTCACGGTTTTTTGAAACGTGTGACACGGCTTGTGCATTGGTCGACACTTGTTGCCGTGGGGAGGTTGGGATGATTTCGTGCGCGCCGGGAGCATCGTAAGGGCTGTCCGTGACTGCAGCTGGAACTACCCTCGGGTTTGAAGGACGTGCGTGCAAAGTGTACAGGATATATCAGTTGCGCGTAGTGTGCGGTCTCCTAAAAATGTTCCTTTTTGAGTTAAAACAGAGATTTTCATAAATGTGTTTTAAAGGAATGATTTTCGGGACGGGAAAAATGCAGCACATAAGCACGTAAATTTTAAGGAGCCCAGTCGATCATGGAGCTGAATAGCCCCAAGGCTGCTAGGATCGCCAGGATTAACCATGATTTTCTGGTGGAATTGCCGCTGAGGTCGCCAGGTCGAGAATCGAAGGAGGATTGAGCCGTACGGTGCATGGATCAATTTTCCAGGTTCCACTCCTTTGCTATTTTTCGGGTTGTTTCCCGTTCAAAGTATGCACAGATTCCAAGATGCAAATGATGCAATGCAAGGTAAAGAAAGCAAGCACGATTAATGAAATCAGCGACGGGAGTCTAACCCGCTCAAAGGGAAAAGCTTTATTTTTTTTTTCAAAAAAATTTTCGAAAAGGGATACTGGTACGTGGGATTGTTAAACCGCCGGTTATCCCAACTTCCACATCAGGGAGTGTACAGGAAGGTTAAGTGGTTTCCACCTATATACCAAGTATCGATTTTTTGTTTTGAAAATAAAGCTTTTCTCCTTTGGGATCTCCCCAGCGGAGTCGCCAAACTGTGAATGTGTGCCCCAAATTTTGTGTTTATTGGAAATTCACGCGAGTTTGAAGACATCCGGTTTAATTTGAAAAACGGAGTCGCCACGCCATTTTGATTACCTCAAAACTTTGAAAAAAGGTTTTATGGGTTCGGAGGTTAAGTTACCCCTTGGGAAGAACGGATCGTCGTTCACCCAAGGTGCCTTGCCGGAGCAAGTCTCCCAAGATCCCATTAATCGTGCTTGCTTGCGTGCTTTCTTGTGTGCATGTTCTTGAAAATAAGGGAGGGAATGTCCCAAGTCATCTTCCGGACGTACAAACCATTTATTGGTTGTCGCTCAGGATTTCTTGGATTTTATGTATTCGGGATTATGATCCCGTCCTCATCTTGGACTTGTGATCATTGCATTTTTAACCTCGGGACTTGCATGATCGAGAGAATGACTCTCTTTATAGTCAAAGATGAGGTTCTTTAGAAAAGGAGGGTCCTTAGCCCATCAATCCTACACTTTAAGACGGCCGAGCTCGTATAGATGCTTCATACTCATCTTAAGTGATAATCGGAGATATAGGGTTCAAGGTTGTCCCTTTCTAAAGAAATTATGAAACCTTTATGGAAGGAACGATGTAAAGATAGGATCTTTTACACCGGTCCGTTCCAAGGTTGCTAATGGGGATATGGGGGAATGCATGTAAAAATGACATTTTTAGTGAAAAGATGACATTTTTGGGTTGCAAAGGATGCATTTGATTTAAAGAAATGATCTTTATGGGCAAAGGATGCATAAAGACATGATTTTTATGCAAATGATGCATTTTTATGAAGAAATTGGGATTTAAATATGCAAAGGATGCATGAAGATTGTATTTTGAAAATCATAGGATGCTTATTTGGGATAAAGATATGATCTTTAATGCAAAGGATGCTTGAAAAAGGATTTCATATGCAAATGATGCATTTTTATCATAAAGATTGGATTTTTATATGCAAAGGATGCATGAAGATGATATTTTTATGTAAAAAATGGGGTTTTTAGGTGCAAAGGATGCACCTTTGATTCAAAAGATTACATCTTTAATGGCAAAGGATGCCTAATGCATGCAAAGGGGGAAAGGGGTATAAAGATATGATCTTTATGATAAACTACCAAGTCCCAAGCAAGATAATAGCAATTATATGAAATGCAAGGAGCAATTAGGATCACATAAAGCAATTAGGATGCAAGTTTAGGGCGTGCGAGGTTACCAATGGCTTCCTCTTCTTCTTTGGACGGAGCTAGGAGGAGGAATTGATCTTGGGATCTTCAAGGAGGAGGATTTCCTTCGTATTATATGTGTGTGATGGTGTTGTTGTTGTTGTTAAAATGTGTTAGGTCCCAAATGGTAGGAATCAGGCTAGAGGGGGGGGGGTGAATAGCCTGTTATAAAAACTTTTTGCTAAAACTGGTTTTGAAAAACTCTAGCTTACCGGTGAATGATTTTGCACAGCGGAAATAAAGTTTTCAGTTAAAGGAAAAGCAAACTGGTAAATCAAAACATCATGCAAGTCAAGACAAAGGTTGTTTCCAAGTAAGACAAACAAAATGAGCAGTAAGTGAAGTCAATAGGTTGTGACCAGTTGAGAGATTATCAACTGATTACAACTACACAACAGAAAACAAACAAAGCAATAAATGACAAATTGTTTGAATAGGTTCACAGTGTTAAATAACTGCTACGTCCTCTACCAAGTTTGGTCAGAAACTTGGATTTGTGAAGGTGCACTACTATATTAATGGATTCTACCTATTACAAGTTGTAAGCCAATGATTGAAAGGCTGCCAATCTAGAGGTGACCACTAATGGGTCGTGCTACAATAAAGACCTGGTGTTTTCTAGAGATGTGCTCACAAGCTGAGCTGATTTCTCTAGGGTGTTGTGTGTGAATCAATCAATGTGTTCCATAAGTAATCTAATGGAGGAACACTACAGTATTGATTGAGGTGCACAGTGTATAAGTCCTAACAGAGATGTCTAGTGAATAAAGGGACTTGCTTTGAATGCTTTGAACTAGAGAATGTGCAGGTTGGTAGTTCAAAGCAACTCACTCTCAAGAATCATAAATGCACCAACCTTCTTCAATGCTCCGGGGAAACTATTTATAGTGAATTTTGAAAAGGAGCCGTTGTCTTTGAAGAGGTTGCAATGATGACTTGGACTGGCAGGCATTAAATAGGAAGATCCTTGCATTAAATGCCTGAGATTGGATAGAGAGGATTTCCTGAGATAGTTGGGGCGCTGTGAGTACTGGTTACTTACATTCTTCAAGAAAGTACTGATTTGTTGCAGAGATGTCATGTCAGCATGCTTGCTTTACCAACTTTAGCTAAAGTTGATGGTTGGGTAGTTGGGAACAATAAATGCATCGGCAAGCTGCTTAACAGGGAAGCTTAAGGAGTAAGCCTCAACCGGTAAAGGGGGCAAGACCGGTGAATGGGGTCGGTCCGGTAGCTCAACCGGTAAGGCATGTTGACCGGTTAATCACTTCAATCGGTAAGGCAGCTTCCAAAGGAGTAACTCACAATGCAGAAAGAAATTCTTAGGTCTTCAAGTCTTCAAATCTTGAGAAAATACATAACAAAAACACTGGGCACTAGCACTAAGAGATCCTATGGTACATAGAAAAATTCTATTTTGATCTAACTATATTAGGGGTCCTCATTAATGCTTGTTATGATTGGGATTAAGCAATTCTAAGCCTAAGCATATATTTGACTAACAATCTCCTCCTAATTGCTTAAGTCCAATCACCCTAGGTTAGCATCTTCTTGACTTAGAAAAAGAGATGATAAAGAGTTTGTCTATTTAATATATCATTCCCCAAGTCAAGAGACAACTTGATGCTACCTAAGTAAGCTTACAGATAAGTGAAAAATAAAAGATTGAAAAGGGGGAAATATTTTGAATGAGACCTGCAAGATATATCGGTTAGAAGCATTTGGAATATTCAAAATAATTAAAAGTAAAGGAAATTCAAACAAAACACAAAGTTTAAGGATAAGAGATTCTCATTATGTTGTAGACCGGTGAATGAGGGAAAGAAAGACAAAAACATCATCGGTTACATTCTCAGAGCTGCATCGATAAAAGGCTTGGATCTTGATCGGCTAAGGAGCAGCAACATCTGAAGGAGGATCTGAGGCTTTAGACTTCTTGGATGATTTCTTTGCTTTCTTCTTCTCTTTCTCATCCCTTTTCCTTTTCTTCCTTTCTTCTCTCACCACCAGGAGCACTTCATTTTTAGCTTTCACTTTGGCTAACTCCATCTCAAGCTCACGGTTCCTTTCTTGACAACTACTAAGGGCTTCAGCTGTCCTTTTGAGTTCTTCAATGGATCGGTTCAGAATGTCTTTGCCGGAAAGTTGTTGCTCACAAAGGATTTTGTTGGTTTGTCGAGCCTCATCAAGTTGTAACTGAAGATCTCTGATGGCGTTGTCTCTAGCATTTATATCTGACATGAAATTGCCAAGAGACAGAGCAATACCAGTCTTTAATAAATCAAATCTTCTCTCATCCTCCTCCTGATTGGACTTAATAAAAGAACGAGCTAACTCAATATTGACTTCAACAAAACCATCAAGCAAGGCTCTATGAAGATCTGTCAAATCTGAAGCAAGGAGTGGCCTATTCAAATCATCGGTAGGAGGGGTCGGTAAAGGAATGGATTGAGAGACCGGTTGGCTAGCCGGTAAAGGAGCATCGGTAACTGGAGGCAATTGATCGGCAACTTGGCTATCGGTAAGAGGAGAAGATGGATCAGTAAGAGAGGTTGCTGGAGTCTGAATGGTCCGAGACACTTCACCGGTAGGAGAGATCTCAATCTCCTCATCCAATAATTCCATGGGAGAGACAGGAGGAACAATCGGTAAAGGAGAAGCAGGATTAAGAGGTTCAAGGGGTTCCAAACTCATCATCTCAGCAAAAGAAAGTTCCAAGAGCTCAGCTGCAGTAGAGGCTAACGGTAAGATGGCTTGCCGATGCCTTAGAATGTGAATTACTCTAAGAGCCAGCAGAAGTAATGAAGCTTCTCGAATGTTGCTCCAAGGTATAGGCTTGCCTTTCTTTATCACAGAGAGTCTGGTCACATTTGGCAATAAGCCAACCATTTTAGTAACATAACCAGACCAATTTAAAAGCCTCAACTCCAGAATTTGAGTGATACGCCCATTGATAGACATATACCGGATAAAGAAGTCATCGGTTGAAAGGGTGCTTTCAACCGGTCTGGGGCAAACGTTGCATACGGCCTTGAATCCTGATAAACCGATTGTGTTGCTGAAGAGAGGAAGGATATTTCTTGTTTGGTTTTGGAGAAGGGAAATCGGTAACCAGTTGTTGCTCAACCTTTCCAGGCATGATTTCTTTGCCTTTGGGAGGATTTGGACTCTTCTTAAGCTTCAACACCTTAATCTTCTGATGCCGGCGACTTGTCTCACCGGGCCCATGAGTTTTGGTATATCTAGGAGGAGTATCTTCAGGAGCAGCACCAACCTTCATATTTTCCACAACATCAATGAAGGTGGCCATTCTATCTTCTCTCCTTTGCCTCTGAAACCGATCAGCAATAGATGGAGGCATTGGAGTAGGCTGGGTTACTGCACTACTGATGATTTTCTCATGAACATTAAATAAAGGTATTCCATCGGCAGACCGAGGAATAGAAGCTTTGGAGGTATAGAAATTTAATGTTGACATCAAATCTTTCTGACGCAAACCAGGATCATCATAGACTGGAGGAATAGCTGGGTCATTCTCATCAAAATCAACATCTTCTTCTTCCTCATAGAAACCAGAAAGGGAGTCTTCATCAAAAATGGGATCAATATCCTCCTCCTGAACCGGTGAATTGGCTCTAGAAGAGGAAGGAGGAATGACTTGGCTTACCGATTGACTAACCGGTAGAAGAGATGCTTGAATGGCTTTCTGAGTAGCTAACTCTTCAATGGTTGCTCTTTGACTCTCCTTGAGCTTCTCAGTTTGCTCGGTAAATAAGCTAGCTGCCAAGGCTTGCTGGAGAAGGATATCATCAACATTAATTGCCTTAACCGGTTCAGCAGATGCAACGGTAAGGGGCTGACTAACCGGTAAGGGAGAAGCATCGGTAAGGGGCTCAGAAGCCGGTAAATCTTCTCTAACCGATTGAGGTATCTCACCGGTAAGAGGCATCGGTTGAATAACCGGTAAAGGACTTGAGCCAAGAATTTCTCCTCCTCCCCGCAAAGAAGAACAAATCGGAGATGACTCAGTACTACCTCCTCCCACATGTTGCATCGGTAAAGGAGTGGTAAAATCAGCACTAATCTTCTTAGACGGATCAATCTTAGCAGCACCTTGGTCATCGGCATCTGAATCACCGGAGTCAGTAGAGCTAGAGCTTGTGACTGGCTGCTCTGCCCTATCAATGGCTTGATCATCAGAGCCACTAATGTCCTTAAACATTTCTTCTATTTCTTCATCAGGAATAGTAGCCCATTTGTTTTTGCTGGATTGAACAGAATTGAAGAAGGCAGAAAGAGAAATATCACCCATACTCTGAAAGTCTCTGTTCAAGTCCACCAGATTTTGCACCACATCCATTACATTCTTCACGAATTGCCATCTTCGAGGTCCTAAGTTGACAATTTCAGGATCAAAGGAGGGAATATCATCTCCAGGTAACTCATATCTTCCAAGCTGATAAGGATCAGATTCCTTGAGGGTATCCTGAGCATTATAGAGAATGGCAAAATCAATCCACACTGCCTGAATCATCATGTCTTGCCGGAGCCTATCCTGAGCCAAGTAGATGGCATTCCACATAGGAGGCAGCAACTCGAAATACCGATTGTAAATCTTGAGTAGACTCTCTCTGGACAAAGAGATATCATAGTCACTCAACAAACATGGCTTGGTATAATAGAGACCTTTATCTTCATGGATGTTGTCAAAATCCACATAATCAGATATGTCACCGACTGGGACTGAGTCTTTGTTGATCTCATGGAATTGCAAAAGCCTTCGAAGGAAAGGAGGCAAGTGCTCAATAGGATATACCCAAGTGGGAGATGGTTCAAAGGTAGGATTGACTAACCAGGGATTGTAATGGTAAATGTGAAAGGTTGGGTTTCTGATCGGTTTGCAATGGCTTACCGGTCGGGTTGATGATTGACCGATAAATGGGATTTTGTCAGTAAGGAAATTGTGATCAAAAAGTCTTTTGGGAATGAAAGGTATGAAGGTTCCCAAGTCTGTTTCAATTCTCCTTCTTCTCTCAGCATTTTCTTTGGCAATTTGTTGGGAAGATTTTGGAATAGGTTTGGATCTTTTGGAAGGGGGAGGAGCTGATTTTCTGGCTGTGGCTTTTTGCTTTCTGGTAGGGGAAAGAATGATAGAGATAGGCTTATCATCATCATCATCAGAAGATTCAAGTAATTTTCTCTTTATCGGCAAAGAAGGTTTGGGAGCAGGAGGAGCACCGGTAAATTGAGCAACCTTTGGCCGGCTAGAGAGTTTCTTCTTTTGAGCTGGTTTGCCGGTTGGTTTACCGACTGGTTTAGCAGACTTACCGGTTGATTTACCGGTGGAGGGTTCAGATGGATTACTGATTGGCTTACCGGTAGATTCTTTGATAGCTCTAATTATATCAAACTTGTCAAAGGACTTGCAGAAGGATTGGGGATATTTGGGTTGATTCTCAGAAGCTTGAAGAACAGCTGGGATGGATCTAAGGGCACGGCTTATCATCAAATAGTGACAGGGTTTGGCTTTATTTGGCTTGGTAGATGGTTTCTCCTTCTGATATTTCTTGAAGGCAATCAAGACAATACGGTAAAGGAAGGCACACCAGTTGAATTCTCCACCAATAATGATAGCAGCTATTGCTTCCCATTGTATCATGGTGATACAATGATGAGAGCCGACAGGCAAATGAAGCATCGGTCCACGACATCGGCAACGGCGTAATAACGGCATCAAAACCCGGCCTTCTTATTTGCTTCACCTGGGTGAACGAAGGGATCAGATCCACGAACCTTTGTCCAAGCATCAATCATATCTTTCATGGAGATAGAAGATGAACCGAGAGGAAGAGAGATTGGGGAAGGCGGCAATAGTAATGGGCTAAAAGTAACAGGAACACCAGCAGCAGTTGAAATAATATTCTCATTCTCATCCACCACACCATTGTCAAATAATTCATTAACCATCTCATAATAGATATCTTCATTCCCTTCAGGCATCACGAACGGAATAACTCCAGCTGCAATGAACAGGGCTTCAATGGAACGGCCTTCATCGGAGTCGAAGAAGCTGGGGAGAATGTAACCTCCATAAATGTCTTTCTTGGGAGCCATCTGTGAGTTACACATTAATCAAACAATATAAGTTAGAAAAGGTTCCAAAAAAATATAGTCTTCGTTCATTCAGATTTTAAAGTTAAAGTTCATACCAGAGAACTTGAATGAAGAGATAAGCGAATGGAGAAGATGAAGTAAGAGAATGATTTTTGCCGGTTGCCTTAGTTCGTTAGAGAGAGAGAGAGAATCCAGAAAGTTTAACTGAGATTTTGAAATCCTTATATAGGGGACAAAAGAGCGGGAAGATGAGGAGGTGTGTTGGTTAAAACAAAAGAAGCTTAAAGGTTTTTAACTGTCGTGCACAATAATTGACAGTTTTGTTTCATGAAATTAAAGATGTGTCATGAAAATATGAACGTGTGTGTAGCAGTTATATCAAAATATAATAAAGTACAAAAAGATAACCTTTTTGATAAAAATGAATGATACAGATATTACCTTTTTGATCAATTATTTAAAATTGATCTACTTCTTTTGTATAGGAGCATGGGGAATAGGTAAGGAAAGGTACGGTAAGTTGCAGACTGCCGCGGCGAAGGGATTGATGTGACATATTAGGAAATGATGACAAACGAGCCGGTTAAATATGAATTGCAAATTTGGATCCGGCCGCAGTTCGTCGATAAGAGGACAATCGGCAAGGTGGGTGACCGATCAGGTATTGATCGGTAAGAGAGATCTTTCACCAGTTGGAGAGCATCGGTAAGCAACACCATTTACCGATTAAGTATGTCGGTAAGAGGACCGGTAAAGGGAGTCTTGCCTTACCGGTAAGGGATACCGGTAAACGAGCACTAGCAAGCATCGGTAAACGAGTGAGGTCACCTATGATCTTTGTTGATATCTTACACAGATAACAAAGTTAGCACATAAAGTTTATCGAATATAAATCATGCCTAGTTCTCCTCTAAGGAATTCAAATCTTTTAATGTCCAATGGTTTTGTTAAGATATCAGCTAATTGATAATCAGTATGGACTTTTAAAAGAACAATGTTACCCTTTTCAACATGATCCTTGAGGAAGTGGTATTTGATGTCTATGTGCTTAGTCTTTGAATGCATCACAGGATTGTTGGAGACTGAGATAGCTGAGGTGTTATCACAATAGATAGGACACACTTCTTGAGGGATTTCATAGTCCACTAGTTGTTGCTTCAGCCATAGGATTTGAGAACAGCAACTCCTAGCAGCTATGTACTCAGCTTCAGTCGTAGAAGTGGAAATTGATTCTTGTTTCTTGCACGACCAGGAAACCAAACGGTTACCCAGAAATTGACAAGTTCCACTAGTACTTTTCCTGGTGACCCTACAAGCTGCAAAATCGGCATCTGAATATCCAATAAGTGTGAATGAAGAATCTTTTGGATACCACAAACCTAAGTTAGCAGTTTTCAAAAGATATCTTATAATTCTTTTAACAGCTTGCAAATGAGATTCTCTAGGGTCAGCTTGAAATCTAGCACATACACATACGGCAAACATGATATCTGGCCTACTGGCGGTTAAGTAAAGTAGAGAGCCTATCATACCTCGGTAGAGTGTCATATCTACTTTCTTACCGGATTCATCTTTGTCAAGGTGTACATTGGTGGCCATAGGAGTGCTTTGAGGATGAGCAGAGTCAAGACCAAATTTCTTGATTAGATCATTGGTGTATTTGGCTTGATTTATAAAAATACCTTCTTGGGTTTGCTTGACTTGAAGTCCAAGGAAAAATGTAAGCTCACCCATCATGCTCATCTCAAATTTGCTCTGCATAAGTTTCTCAAATCTCTTGCATAATTTTTCGTTAGTAGATCCAAAAATAATGTCATCAACATATATTTGAACTAACAATGAATGACCATTATGCTTAGCAATAAATAAGGTGGTGTCGATTTTACCTCGTTCAAACTTCTCACTAAGTAGGAATTTGGAGAGAGTTTCATACCATGCTCGAGGTGCTTGCTTGAGGCCATACAAAGCTTTATTCAATTTGTAGACGTGATTAGGCTTCTTGGAATCTTCAAAACCAGGAGGTTGATCTACATAAACAAGTTCTTGAAGTTCCCCATTGAGAAAGGCACTTTTCACATCCATTTGATATAGCTTGAACTCTTTGTAGGCTGCATAGGCAAGGAATAACCTAATGGCTTCTAATCTAGCTACGGGAGCAAAAGCCTCATCATAGTCTATGCCTTCTTCCTGCCTATATCCTTTCGCCACTAGTCTAGCCTTGTTCCTTATAATTTTTCCAGTCTCATCCAATTTATTCCTATAAACCCATTTCGTTCCAATCACGGTTTGATCACTAGGTCTAGGCACTAACTCCCAAACTTTACATCTATCAAACTGGTTAAGCTCTTCTTGCATAGCTTCTACCCAGCTGGGGTCATCTAGTGCTTCATCAGTCTTCTTTGGTTCAATATTTGAGACCATAGCAGAGGAAAATAATCCATGTTGATCCTCCATGCTTCTTAATTGGCCTCTAGTCATTCTGGGACCAAAGACATCACCTATCACATTTTCTAAAGGGTGATCTCTCACATTCTCACTTCCCTAGGGAGGTCTTGCACGACCGATTCTTGTCTAAGGTTTTCTCATGGAGGAGTAGAATCGGTAAAGGGAGATGTGACCGGTAAATGAGATCGGTTTGGAGAAGGTGATGGAGGCGGTGATCGGTAAGTGGGGAAGGAAACGGTAAATTGTTTGAAATAGGTTCGGCTTCGAGGTGGTGAGTTAGGAAATTTAATATGAGGACTGGTTGGTAATAAATCGGTTAGCTGGGGTTGTCTATTGGATTGCCTAACCGATTGGGGAAAGAAGGAGTCATCAACTAAGTCTCTAAAAGTTACACCACTTGAGGTGAAGGCTGAGCGGAGATTGATTTGCATTAGAGCGGTGGAATGATTGGAGTTTTGATTGCTTTGGTTTCACTGTCTCAAACACACCGAGAATTATCGGTACTATTTGGAGCCTTATCGGACTCTAGCAAATCAAATTCATCAAAAGTAACATGAGCAGATTCAACAATTTTCAACAACCGTTTATTAAAAACTCTAAATGCCTTACTGTGCTTGGCGTATCCCACAAAAATACCTTCATCAGCTTTTTCATCAAATTTACCTCGGCGCTCTTTACCGTTGTAAAGTACATAACATTTGCATCCGAAGATCTTGAAGAAACCAATATTGGGAATTCTGCCACGCCATAGCTCATAAGGGGTCTTGTTGTGAAACTTGTTGACCAAGGATCTATTGCAGGTGAAGCGGGCGGTATGGATAGCTTCGGCCCAAAAATACTTGGGAAGCCTAGCTTCGGATATCATTGTTTTTCCGGCTTCGATCAAGGTCCTGTTCTTTCTCTCAACTACACCATTTTGTTGCGGTGTACCGGCGGTGAGAAATTGTGATCTATTCCATGATCATCACGATCGAGCAATTCCAAGATTTTTGAATTCGGTTCCATTATACGATCTCATGCGATGATGTCACACTCTTTTTGGGTTTACGGTAGACGGAATAATGCGGTGGCTACTTCATATGTATCATCTTTTGAAGCAAACATCTCTACCCGGGTATATCTTGAGAAGTCGTCTACAACAACCAAAGCATATCTGCTACCCTAAGCGCGGTAGTTGTGGGGCCAAATAGATCCATATGTAGCAAGCTGGAGGCATCTAGAAGTGGACATGCGGGGCTTCTTTGTGGAAAGATTCTTTATCTTTGTTTTCTTAGGCGGCAAGCTTTGCATTTCCTATCATGATTAGCGAGACACTTGAGGTAAGCCAAAGCAACTAGATTTTTATTTGCTAGCTTGGATAGATATTTGAAATTCAAGTGGCTGAGTCTCTTATGCCATAGCCGGGAGTTCTCACTGATGTTCTTAGCTACAAAACAAACATTAGTAACATTCGAAACATTGTTTAAATCAATAGCATATACGTTACCTTTTCTATATCCGGTGAGAAGTGTTTCACTGTAGCAATGTCTTTCACATAGCAATTGGAAGAATTGAAAACACAATGCATACCTTTATCACGAGAATTGTGATATGGAGAGAAAGGTTATGTTTCGGACCATCCACCAAAGATACCTTACGTACAACAAATGTACCTCTTTTGATGGATCCACGACCGATAATTTTACCCTTTGCGTTGTCACCAAAGACAAGCTGGAGGACCGAGATGCTTCTTCCGGATCGGTGAGGAGATCGGCATGTCGATCATATGCCTAGAGCATCCACTTTGTCCATAATCCAAACATCCTTACGGCATCGGTTGAGGCCATTAAGCATTCACGAAATGAAACGGTAAGCTTATGGTCCCCTTATTCTTTTGGGTCCAAAGAGTTAGTTCCTCTTTGGCGGCCATACCCGGCCACCACCCGAGCTTTTAGACTCGGTGGGTCCGGATAGGTGCTTCAAGAGGCATTCATAAGCCTTGTGACCAATAAAACCACAATTTACACATTTGTTAGATGATGGTGAGGGCTTAGATGATTGGATGTTCAATATAGCTTTTGCTTGAAGAGTTCAACGATTGAGCGAAACGAGATCCTTTGGGGACGAAGGTAATGGATTTAGCTTTGTTGACCGGTTGCATTGGTTTGGAAGGTCTATTACCGGTTGGGGAGCCCTCACCGGTTGGTTGACCGGTGACAGTTGTACGACCGGTTGGTCCCTTAACGGTGATGGCTTCCTTACGGTTGAGGTTTCCTTACACAAACACGTTTAGCAATTTTAATTCCACCTTTCTTTGTTACCATCACTGAGTGGAACATATTGTCCTAGCTCGGGATCGGCTACCTCGGTCCATTGGGATTTGTTTTTGCCCAAATAAGCTTTCATCTGTTCCCTTCCCTTGGGATAGGTGTGTGGTACTGACTTTGAAAGGTTTAGTTAACTCTCTCTTAATCAATTTGGATTGAGCATCATCAAATTTACCCATCAAGTTCTCGAGAGACAGACTTGGTAGCCGATTTGTCATTCTTTGTCTTTTTCCTTCTTCTGGAGGTAAAAATTATTCCGGTTGTAACATCTCGGTTAGGAGATATCGATCTTGTATGATAGTCTCCATAGCGGCTCGGGATTATGTGAAAGTGTCAATAGTTTTAGAAAGAGAATTATTTCTTGACACAAGATCGGCAATTTGACAAACGAAATGTTTAGTCTCTCGGTGAGTTCTTGATTATCCTTTTTAAGCGAACCGACTCTAGCTTGCTTTCTTTCAAATCTTTTATTTCGGCTTTCAAAGAGTCATTTTCGGTAGAGATCATTTTGAAATTATCGGCCATAATTTTGTGAGCTTCATTTAATTTTTCAAAATCGGAGAAGAGCTCATTCATCACCTCTGCCATTTCGAGACTTTGACATATTGGGCATAGGGTCAACGGTAGGGTGAGGAAGAGGATGATGGTTCAAAATTGGGATCAAAATTTGGTAGTGATGATATCGGTTCGGGGTTAGGCTCGGTTAGAGGCTTTAAGTGAATCGATCGGTTCTCAAGCATCGGGCGATAAGAGGCGATCGGTAAGGCTTGAGCTTGATAGGTCGGTTGAATTGGTTGCATCGGCGGTCCGAGAGTGGGCATGGTTTTAGGCCCGACCATAAAGGGATCCACCTATGTTTTGAATTTTGAAATTATATGGATTTCCTGCATCTACCTTTGGAATAGGAATGGGATCATCAAAGTATGTCAAGGGAGATCTCATAGGTGGAGTACTGGTCAACATAGGATGATTGTTCATTGGAGTTGGGGTGTCTAAAGATAGGAGTTTGTAGGGAGATGGGTTTATCATAGGTTCCATCCATAGCAACAAAGCGACATCGGCATCTTCATACGAGTCGGCATAGTCGGCTTACTCATTCTCGAGTCGGTCTCAAACCAAACAGGTAAAGCCTTTTCGGTTGCATCCTCATGACTAAACTCTTAGATCTAGGAAATTTCTTGAACGGTTTCTTCCTCGAAATTCATATTTCGGTTGAGGGCATTTGGAGGCAAAATGGCCGGGTTTTCTACGATTGTAACACACAAGCTCACCTTGGGCATTTTTTCGGTCGGTTGAGGTTTGGCCTTTTCTTTGATAGTTCCCGGATCTATGGAATGATGAGGATTTGGGTTGGAATGATTTCTTTGTGGGATTTCTTAAAATCCTTAAACTTTTGTAATTTCTAGCAAATGCGGCAAATTCATCTTCTACCTCAAGAGGTGTGCTAGATGAGGTATTGGCTTGAGTTGGTTGAGTGAGATATTGAGGGAGAGTCAATGGTAGTAGTTTGGTGGTAAGCATAGAAGAAGCAGGGAAGATCTCGATGCAGTGGCGAGAGATAAATTTTTAAATTGTTTTTGCACTTCACTCAGGCCGGTTGAGCTCTTCCTCATATAAGAACAAAGTAGACACAATGTTACGGATATGAGTAACGTTCAAGTCACGGCATTCTTTCAAAATAGCGACCTTCACATGCCACAAGTCTCCAAGAGAATTGAGGAATCTCATGTTTAGGTCTTTCATGGTATAGACTCTACCTAAAGATGCACAAGAGTTACTCACCTCGCAGAATCGGTCGTACGTTTCCTTCATTGTCTCATTTGGATTCTTCTTGAAGGACTCAAACTCGGCAACACTTTTGTAGAGTCACATTTGTCCTTGGCCACTTGATCTCCTTCAAAATATCCGAGTAGACTCTGCCACACTTGTTGAGCGGTCTCATAGCATTGTACTTGTTTGTACAGTCTGTCATCAAGTCCTGAGGTTATGATGTGCAGGGCTTTTCGGTCCAAGGAATCACAAAGTTTGTCATCCTCAGTCCATTCTTCTCGCGGTTTTGGCACATAAGTTTCATAAACCTCAAAATCTTGTTCAGACTCTCTATCTGCATGATCCATGAGAGGAGTTTTGGGTGCTCTAGTTGCAAGATTGATTTTCAGGGGTGTCATGGGACCATCTCTGACTACAGTAGTTAACCTATCATCTATTGAGTCCAAGTACCGCATGATTCTGTTTTTCCATACTGGAAATTCGTTATCGTTCAACATGGGAACGGATGTCAAGTTGTATGTTTGCATGATTTTTCCTGCCATTTAGGAATTGGCAATTCAAGCGGTTAAGCTTGGAAAAATGATTTTCGAAAATTGTATGCTCTGATACCAATTTTTAGGTCCCAAATGGTAGGAATCAGGCTAGAGGGGGGGTGAATAGCCTGTTATAAAAACTTTGCTAAAAGCTGGTTTTGAAAAACTCTAGCTTACCGGTGAATGATTTTGCACAGCGGAAATAAAGTTTTCAGTTAAAGGAAAAGCAAACCGGTAAATCAATACATCATGCAAGTCAAGACAAAGGTTGTTTCCAAGTAAGACAAACAAAATGAGCAGTAAGTGAAGTCAATAGGTTGTGACCAGTTGAGAGATTATCAACTGATTACAACTACACAACAGAAAACAAACAAAGCAATAAATGACACATTGTTTGAAGAGGTTCACAGTGTTAAATAACTGCTACGTCCTCTACCAAGTTTGGTCAGAAACTTGGATTTGTGAAGGTGCACTACTATATTAATGGATTCTACCTATTACAAGTTGCAAGCCAATGATTGAAAGGCTGCCAATCTAGAGGTGACCACTAATGGGTCGTGCTACAATAAAGACCTGGTGTTTTCTAGAGATGTGCTCACAAGCTGAGCTGATTTCTCTAGGGTGTTGTGTGTGAATCAATCAATGTGTTCCATAAGTAATCTAATGGAGGAACACTACAGTATTGATTGAGGTGCACAGTGTATAAGTCCTAACAGAGATGTCTAGTGAATAAAGGGACTTGCTTTGAATGCTTTGAACTAGAGAATGTGCAGGTTGGTAGTTCAAAGCAACTCACTCTCAAGAATCATAAATGCACCAACCTTCTTCAATGCTCCGGGGAAACTATTTATAGTGAATTTTGAAAAGGAGCCGTTGTCTTTGAAGAGGTTGCAATGATGACTTGGACTGGCAGGCATTAAATAGGAAGATCCTTGCATTAAATGCCTGAGATTGGATAGAGAGGATTTCCTGAGATAGTTGGGGCGCTGTGAGTACTGGTTACTTACATTCTTCAAGAAAGTACTGATTTGTTGCAGAGATGTCATGTCAGCATGCTTGCTTTACCAACTTTGCAGTAGAAATAATTCCTAGGCCAGTTGTTGGGTACGCATACTTTAACCCTCTTAGCTTTAGCATTGATTTGATTGATACCATAACCTCATCTCTATTTTCTGGACTTTAGGCCCATATGTAATGAAGCTTAGACTTCAACTTTTTAGTATAAGTCCATTTTATAGATTAGGTTTAATTAGGCTTGAAGACTGGCACAAGACTCATTGGACATGAGGTTTCAGTTCAAGAAGTTTCAAACCACACGTCTGAAACCGCACTAGCAAACCGCAGTGTGGAATTCATACTTTGAAGCCGCACTTCAAAGAACTGTAGTGAATTCTCATTGGTGAAACCATACTAGCAAAACCGTAGTGCAGTTCCAATCTTAAGACTGCACTGTGAAACCTCACTGATGAAACTGCACTCCTAAACCGCATTCTCACCAAACCGCATCCAATGATTGAAGACTTGAAGTTGGACCACTTATGACTGTTGGGATCCACGTTAGCAATATCAAAAGTCAACCACCAAATCTTGTTACGTGACTAAGTGTTAGATGGGGTCTACAAGGATCTTGAAAAGATTACAGATGTCCTCCATTCCTTATTTGCAGCTGAGGTCTGATCAGCTTTACCTGCAACTTCTATACCAAAGGACAAAGGTGGATTTGTGGACCAATCAGAATGCACCAGTATAGTACTTGCTACATTTGGCTCCAAACAAACTAATGAAACCGCACTTCAACTTCAACTATGTTGGTCCCAAAGGTGGCAACAAGGGTGAAAATACAGCTAGAGGGGGGGGGGTGAATAGCTGTTTAAAATTTTTCGCCCTCTTTTAAAAACTAAACCTCTTGCTTACAAAATCCTCTTGCAGTTGATAATAGACTGCAAGTGATAGTGTAAAATGCACAGCGGAATTATAGAGTATAAAGCGGTTTTGATAAAGGAGGTTTGTAAAGCGGTTTTAATAAAGTAGTTGGTAAGTGCGGTTTACAAACAAGTGAGGTTCTGACAATGTTAACTCCAAACACTATTTCACAATAATGGATATCTAAATAAAGATCAAACGAGACAAAGGTAAATAATTAGTAAGCACAAGAAATATAATTGCGAAAGTAAGAACACGCTATTTGGAGTGGTTCAATCGATAAACGATCTACGTCCACTACAAGATGGTTAGTCTTGGATTTCTAAGAGAGATTTTATATTAAGTATTTGAGAGATTACAAAGTACAATAAAATCTTTACTATGAAGAACAAATCCAAAACTATAACCGGTGTATCTCAAGTGTTTAATCTATGTGATTAGAACAAATGAGGTGTGTGTGTGAGAACAAGATCAAGGCTCTTTAAATGCGTGAGATGTAGAGCACAATGATTCTTGAATGTGTTAAGGCTTGATTTAAGGGCTGGGAATATTTCTTGAAGTATGAAGATGAAGATTCAAAGGACTAAGAATCTCTGTGCAGAGCTTCAACTTCTCATGAACACAGCAATATCTCTAATTTTCAAGCAATCTTCAAATGGTGAAGATTAGGGGTATTTATACCCAAGCATCCAAAATGTAGCCGTTGGACACAGCTGATGAAGGACAGTACTTGATGCTTTCTTATTGGTCCACAGCAACCACTTTTGTCCTTTGGTACAGTAGTTGCGAGATAAAGGCGATAATGCTCCAGCTGCAAGCAATGAGGTTTGGACACCTGTCACCTTTTCAAGATCCTTGCAGATCTTCTCTGACTTTGAATCACGTGACAAGATAAGGTGGTTGACATTTGGTATTGCTGATGTGGATTATAATGACAAAGGTGGTTCACTTCAAGTCTCAATCATTGGAGCGGTTCTGGAGTAGGCGGTTTGACAGAAGCGGTTGGTAACTCCAGTGAGGTTGCAAAGTGCGGTTGATAATGAGCTGCAAGGTGCGGTTCATCATAGTGGCGGTTTACCTGGAGTAGTTCAAGGGTAGTTTCAAACAAAGGATTTCACCAAGCAAATGCTAAGGGCGGTTTTGCTAGGGCGGTTTGAAAGAAGCGGTTTGAAACTTCTGAACTGCAACTCTCAATTCCAATGAGTCTTGTGCCAGTCTTCAAGCCTAAATTTAACCTAATCTATAAAATGGACTTAACTAAAAAATTGAAGTCTAAGCTTCATTACATAGGGTCCTAAAGTCCTTTAAATAGACAGGAGGTTATGGTATCAATCAAATCAAATACAAAAATAGGAGGGTTAAAACATGCATACCCAACAATCTCCCCCTATTTGATTGATGCCATTACCTACTATAACTAAAGCAAACATTGTACTTGGTAAAAACATGTCCATAAGAATTAACATGGTAATTCATGTCCCAAGTCAATGCACACACTTAGCTTAAGCTATAGATTTCTATACTTTCTAAGAGATAAAAACTTACATTATGGAAAGTAGAGAAATGCATTCAGTGCACTTTAAGAAATATGAGTTTGAGTTCAAAGTGCGGTTTAAACTGAATGTTTAAACTTCAATTCAAAAAAATATGATTTTAAGTTGAAAAATATTTGAATGAGGTTTAAAAACCATAAGAGGTTTCATTGTTCTACAAACAAGCAGTTTGATATGAACAAGGTTTTTGGAACCATGATGCAATTTCCATTAATTCCTCAAGTGGTTACAAAACAGGAATGAAAGAAAATTACAGGGTTACAAAAAAAACAAGAGTAAGTTGGACAAAAGGAAATACAATGAGAGTGCGGTCCAACAATAAAAGAGTTAAAAAAAATACAGAGCAATAGCGGTTTAAGGTTGATGCGGTTCTTGACCTTGCTGCTGCTGCTGCGGTTGGTTGATTTCAGGGTTCCTGGCAAGATTTGATGCAGAGGTTTCAGACTTCAGGGATTTTCTAATTTTTCTCACCTCTTCTGCGGTCCTTCCTTGAGCGGTCACCAATCTCTCTAAGATATTTGCTTGAGAATCAATCTTGAGATTGGCATCAGAGACTGCCTTGGAGTTATCAGACACTTGATCAGTTAGCTCATCAATCAAGGTGTGAAAAGAGGAGTTCAAAGAATTGTACAAAGTTTGAACCTCCCCCTGAACTGCTAGCTGATGCGAGAAGAGATAGCTTGATCATTTCATCAAGATTCACAGTCACTTGGATGGAGGATTTCAGTTCATTGACTGTGGCTTCAAGTTTGGTGGTGAATCCTAACTTGATATTTTCAAGGCGGTCATTGAATTCATCCTTGACTTCATTCAACTTGGCCATCAAAGCATAATCAAGGGAGTTTGTCTTGATTTCCAGCTTCTCTTTGACATCATCAATTTCCAGAAGGATATTTGCTTCAACCGCATTCAAGGCGGTTTGAAAGTCTTGAGTAGAAGGCGGTTGAGAATTGACAGATTTAAGGAATTCGGCTTGGAGGGAATCAAAGGCGGTTTTGGAGGAGGTTGCAAGGCGAGAAATCATTTCCTTGAGATCGAGAATCTCCAAATGATTGAATTTGAATGACACCTTGAGATAACTCTTTCTTGAATCCTTCAAAGCAAGAATCGGTGAGGATTTGACAATGTTTGCTAGATCCTTCTCCCCTAATGGCATCAAGTCTACGAGCAAAACTCTTTAGGGAGTTCTTATGATCAGCCATTTGAAGGGTTTGAGAGGCAATCGAGATGGGATTGAGATTCGGCAAGCTTACGAAGGGAGCGGTTTGAAGCTTGAGGAGGCATTAGAAGCAGTCAGCTTGATAATGTGGCCTTGGTTTATGAGGAGTTGGGACTGGATAAGATTAAGGGTGGAAAGGATTTGGGAGTAGTCGAGAGGGTGGAGGAGCGGTTGAAGATGAAGGAATAAAGGTGAAGGAAGGAGGCGGTGCAGAATAAGTAGGAGGAGCGGTCTGAGGCATTTGAGATAATAGGGTTTGGAAAATGCGTGAGGCGGGAAGCTGTGTAAGGGGATGAGGTTTGAGTTGAGATGGGGCGGTTGGGATGGGGCGGTTGGGATGGGGCGGTTGGTATGGGGGCGGTTGGGATGGGGCGGTTGGTATGGGGCGGTTGGGATGGGGCGGTTGGTATGGGTATAGAAGTGGTAGGAGGATTTGAAGTGATTGGGTTGGAATGAGTTGAATGAGATTTTTGTGGGGAAGAGATAGGTGATTTGGAAGGGGATTTATGGGTGCGGTTTGATATATGAGGGGATGAATGGTGTGAGGGTGAATTTTGTGGTGAAGGAGTTGGAGTTCTAAGTCTAGAGGATGAATGGGGTGGGCTGCGATGGCTTGGATGTCCATTCGGTGAAGGCTTTGGGATTTGAGGTGGCTTGATTTTTGAGGGGTTTGAAATTCAGAAGGGGATGATGAATTTGAATTGGTTTGGGAGGAAGATTTATCAAAGTATGAGGAGGTTTCACCAGGTATTTTGATGTTGGATTTGGCAATGGTGTGAAGATAGTGTTTCTTTGGAGGAGTTGTTTTCTTGGCCATTTGTTTGAATCTCCTCTTCTTGGGATTCTCCCCCTGAGCGGTTGCAGTTTTAGGAGGTGGAGAGGGAGAGAGCGGTTTGGGAGAAAGAGATTTGGAAGGAGAAAGGTGTTAGGTAGGAATTGGGGAAGAGGTTTGAATAGGTGAGGTTGGAGGAATTTGAAGCGGTTGGGATTGAGGAGGAACAGGAGGTTGAACTTGAGCTTGCGGTTGAGAAGTAGCAAGCGGTTCAGAAGATGGTTTCTTTCCTTTGGCAGCCTTCCTCAAATCTGCCCTTCTTTCCAACTTGTCAATTTTTGCTTTATAAAAAGCAACCTTATCTTCCTCTGTGAGATTAGCGTGCTTGATCTTCACAGATTTTGCCTTCTTGATAAGAGGGGCAATTCCAGCATCCTCTTCTTCTTCCTCATCAGTAGGCTCATCTCTCAAACCAAATTTCTCCTGAGGCTTAGCACTTTGACTAGCACCTGCGGTTTGAACACGCGGTTGAGGTGGTGCGGTCCTTGGATTCTTGGCCTGCGGTTCTAGGACAATGTTTTTCTTTACGGAGGCCTTCTTGATTGCCTTTCCTAGAGCGATAACCGCGGTTCTTTGGGGTCATTTCAACATAGAACTCCTTGGGGTTGAGAGTATCGGCATCATATAGAAATTTGTCTTGGGTATCTCCAAATGAGTATACGAAGTTGTGACAAACCACAGTTCCAAGGAGTCACCTTCACCCATTGGTGCGATAGCTCGGGCGTTGAGAGTACCGAGATCCTCCAAGTGTTGATAGCTAGTGAACAACGCGGTTAGGAGCTGCGAGAATGGTCTCCATCTCTGGTGTTCATTTTTGATTTTGGATTGATAAGCATCAATGGAACTAGCCATTTCCTTCATCGGAATCTTGGGCCAATTCGGCTTAATTCCATTATAAATGGCACGACGGTAAATCCATTCTTTGAGTAGTGAAGTTGTTGTGGTTGCCGGTCTTACCACACACGAGACATTCCTACTAAATAGCCCAAGTGGCTCATAAGTTCACCAAATTCCCTCCTTGCCTTCTTCTTGTAATAACCGAGAGAGAGAGGTCGGATTGACGGTTGATAGAGCGGTTGCATCCAACACTTCACGATCAACCTCCGTAGGGCATCCGAAACATGAAATCCAAAAGTACTTCTAATATCCAGATGATCAATGGATATATCGAAGCCTTCAACACTTGCCAACCAGGCATTTGATCTTGGTGCCATCGATAATTCTCTGTCTCCTAGAAACGAGAGGAGTAGAAGCGATCCACAAAGGAAGGAATGATATAAGATTGGCCTTTGTTGAAGAGAGGGAGGATTCCGGAAGGAAGTGAGTCTTGATCAACTCTCTACCAAGAGCATCTCCTTGGAGCTCAGGCTCATTGATCTCAAAGCCTGGAATAAAGAATTTAGGATCCTACAAAATGAAACAAAGGTTTTAGATCCATAAAGTGATTCACAATGCACAAGCGGTTTGGGCATCCATGCGGTTGGCAATTGATGCGGTTGAAAATATTGAGAACTCCAAACCTCAAGTAAATTGTGAATATAATTAAAACACTTAGAAAATATGTAAGAGATTATACTAGTACGTGGCATTGTAATCCAAGTTTATCCCACACTGCAAGCGGTGCTTGGAGAGGAAGGTTATGGTGTCCAGCCTATATACTAAGTAATATCTCAAACAAATTTAGCATGCGGTTTCAAAAGAGTAAATTAAATAACTAACAGACATGCGGTTCAAAGTAACGTGCGGTCCATAGATAGTATGCGGTTCTAATGAGAATGCGGTTTTGAAAAGAACATGCGGTTGGAATCAAGGAATTTTCATGAATGCGGTTCCAAACAATCAAGGCATGCGGTTGATTATTCACAATAGTGCATAAAAAAAAAAAATTTTATAGAAAAATTTTCTAAGTATAAAAACATGTGTGAAAATCAAATGAACCAAAACATGTGACAATTTTAACATGGCATATGAACAGTCAAGTTGAAGGCATGATGAACACGAAGAACACTTAGAACACTAAGAACAGAGATTCAACAAAAGTTCACCAAAATCAACAAATAATATGTCAAAATGATCACATTGAGCAGTAGATTAACAATATAACATTAAAAATTCATACTTTGCTCAGAATCAATACCAACAGGCAAGAACACTCAAATGGGTTTTCGAATGACATAAACTTAGAATTCAAAATCAGTGTTCAAATCAATGATTGATCGTAAAATAGATTACATATAAAGAATCTAACAGTTAATCCGAGCAAAACCCAACTGAAATCATACAAAAAGATTAACATATGACACAGTTATGAAGAAAATTCATTCAAGGGTTTCGAAGCTTTTGAAGGTCTGATAATGGCGGATTCATGAATGATTTGCAGAAGTAAAGAGAGAAATAGTTAAGAAACACATACCATATCAGAGAAGGGAACCTTGGGAGCCATTGAAGAAAGAAAAAAATTATGAAGCTTATGGAGGAGAGAGAGAGTGAGTTGGTAGAAAGTATTTTTGCAGAGAAGATAGAGTAGGAAGAGTTGAAATTGTTGTCTTGTCTGCTATTTATAGGTAAAATTCAGGTTTAGGGCAGTTGAAAGGACAGTTTGATTTTCCCATAAACTGAATCATTACCTCTGTTGCACCCTTTCATCTCCTATTCTTTAACCAATGACGGCTGACAAGAGAGCTTTAAATGCTAATGTTTCCTTTGCATTAAATGCATTTAAATTTTGAAATAGCGTGGGAAAACATTTGCAAAAATGCCCTTATGTCAAAATGTGGACTAAAATAAAAATAAAGGAACTTACCTTGGGTCCACGTGGCAGTGCGGTTGAAAAGAGTTTTAAACCGCATAGCTTAAAAAAAAATTAAAACTTGATTTTGAAAATACCATATGTTGAAGGCGGTTGAAGATGGAGCGGTCATAAGCAGCATGCGGTTGGGAATACGCGGTTGGCTGCAGAGGCGGTTGACCACTTATGCGGTTTGAATAAACGCGGTTCAACAATGGTGCGGTTGAAAAGAGTTTTAAAAAGACATACAACCTAAACTCAACACACAAGTTAGTCAATAAAAAGTATGGAATCATTTAAGTTCAAGCATACCCATTTCTCCTCTGAGGAAGGAAAACCTCTTGGAGTCAAGAGCCTTGGTGAGGATGTCAGCAATTTGATTATCTGTCCCCACATACTCTAAATGGATATTCCTCTTCTCCACATGGTCTTTGAGGAAATGATACTTGATATCAATATGCTTGGTCTTGGAATGCATGACAGGGTTGTTGGAGACTGAAATTGTTGAAGTGTTGTCACACATGATGGGGCAATTCCCTTCATGGATTCCATAATCTACCAACTGCTACTTCATCCAAAGGATTTGACAGCAACAACTACCAGCAGCAATATACTCAGCCTCTGTGGTAGACACGAAACCGAAGCTTGCTTCTTGCGCCCAAGCAACTAGTCTATTTCCAAGGAAATGACAAGTACCACTAGTGCTTTTCATGTCAATAGTACAAGTGCATAATCTGCATCCGAATAACCTACAAGATCGAAGTTCGAATCTTTGGAATACCAAAGTCCAAGGTTAGTGGTTCCCGGATAAATAGCGGATTATACGCTTGACGCAATAAGATGTGCTTCTCTAGGATGCGCAGTAGCGAGCACATACACAGACACTAAACATGATATCGGGCCTACTAGCAGTTAAGTAAAGTAATGAGCCGATCATACCTCGATATAAAGTCTGATCAACTTTCTTACCTTTGAGATCCTTATCTAGCTTATTGTCGGTGGCCATTGGAGTATCATATGCTTTAGCATTTTCTAATCCAAACTTCTTTATCAACTCCTTGGTGTATTTGGCTTGGGTGAGGAAAATACCTTCTTCGCATTGCTTGATTTGAAGCCCGAGGAAGAATGTTAATTCTCCCATCATGCTCATCTCAAACTTGCTTTTCATTAGCTTTTCGAAACGCTTACAAAGTAACTCATTAGTAGAACCAAAAATAATATCATCGACATAAATTTGAACAAGTAAAGTATGTTCATTATATTTGGCAATAAAAAGAGTTGTATCAATTTTACCACGTTTAAATCCCTTTTCTAGTAAAAATTTAGAAAGAGTCTCATACCATGCCCTTGGAGCTTGCTTAAGTCCATACAAAGCTTTTTGGAGTTTGTAGACATGATTGGGAAATTTGGAGTCTTCAAATCCAGGTGGTTGGGCAACATACACGGTCTCTTGCAGTTCGCCGTTGAGGAATGCACTCTTTACGTCCATTTGATATAACTTGAAATTCTTGAAAGAGGCGTAGGCTAAGAAAATTCTGATAGCTTCCAATCTTGCAACTGGAGCAAAGGTTTCATCATAATCTATTCCTTCTTCTTGCCTATATCCTTGTGCGACCAACCTTTCTTTATTCCTAGTGATGCTTCCATTCTCATCCATCTTATTCCTAAATACCCACTTAGTTCCTATCACTCCTTGATCCTGAGGTCTAGGCACCAAAGTCCAGACCTTGCATCTTTTAAACTGGTTGAGTTCTTCTTGCATAGCAACGACCCAACTGGAATCTTGGAGTGCTTCATCAATCTTCTTGGGTTCAACTTGAGACAAAAGTGAAGTATGCTCATCATAATTCGATCTCCTTGTTTGAACACCGGAAAACAGATCACCAATCACATTTGTGAGGGGGTGGCTAGCGACTTCACGAACCTCAGGGGTAAGTCTGGTTGGGCGAGGTTTCTTGAAGATCTTCAATTGGAACGTCGTTAGATCCTTCGGTGAAGTCATGGAATGTAAGTTGACGAAGAGGTTCTATAAGGCTGGATAGGGAATTTTCAACTTCTTCTTCCCTTGCGGTTGCATCCGGAGTAGGAACTTCGGGTGCGGTTTCAAAGTGCGGTTTGAGGGAATTTCGAGTTGAGGGTCTTTGGATTTTGCGGTTGAGGTTCAGGTGTGGTTTGAGGTTCACCTGGTTCATTATGCTCAACAAAATCATCAGCAACATTTGGAGCCAAATGTGGCTCAAGGAGAGAATGCTCATCAAAAGTAACATGGACAGACTCAACTATTTTTAAACTAGTTTTATTGAAAATACGAAAAGCTTTTGAATGTTTAGCATACCCAACAAAAATACCTTCGTCGGCCTTGGCTCCGAATTTACCTCTATTTTCTCTTCCATTGTAGAGGACAAAACATTTGCAGCCAAAAGATCTTGAAGAATGCAATGTTGGGGGTTCTTCCTCGCCAAAGCTCATATGGAGTCTTGTTATGGGTTTTGTTGATGAGGGATCGGTTCTGAGTGAAGCATGCGGTATTGATTGCTTCAGCCCAAAAATGCGAGGTAGCTTCGCTTCGGATATCATTGTCTTTCCGGCCTCAATCAACGTCCTATTCTTCCTTTCCACAACCCCATTTTGTTGTGGAACACCGTGATTGAAAAATTGTGATCAATCCCATGGTCATCACAATCTTGAGCAACACCGTTGTTCTTAAATTGTTCCATTATACGATCGAACACTAACGATGTCATCTTCTTTTTGAGTTTGGAGCCGTCTAAAGAGTGCGGTGAGAATCTCATAACGATCATCTTTGGAAATCATCATCTCAACCCACGTATATCTTGAATAATCATCCACCACCACTAAAGTATATCTATTTCCTCCAACTGGCGGTGGTTACGGGTCCAAACAAATCTATGTGAAGCGGTTGTAAGCATCTTGAAGTTGAAGGAGCGGTCTTGCTGGTGAAAGACGACGGGTGCTTACAAGTTGGCATGACCGCATTTCGGGATGGTGGTCAGCCACTTTAGGTAAACCACGAACGAGGTGTTCCCTACCAATCTTTGCAAGATACTTGAAGTTCAAGTGGCTCAACCTCTTGTGCCATAGCCAACTATTTTCGCTCACATTCTTAGCTACAAAACAGAGATTCGTAATACTACATGCGTAATTTAGATCAATAATGTAAATATTACTCTTACGAATCCATGTGAGTAGAGTGACGCCGGAAATGCTATCTTTGATAAAGCAATTTGATGACGTGAAGTTGCAAAGCATTCCTTTGTCGCAAAATTGAGAAATTGAAAGGAGGTTGTGCTTGAGTCCATCGACAAGAGAAACCTTCTCAATAGTTAGGTTTCCTCTCCTTATAACACCATATCCAATGGTCTTGCCTTTGTTGTTGTCACCAAAGGTTACAGATGGACCACTTGCTTCAATGACATCTTCAAGTAAAGATCTATCTCCAGTCATATGTCTTGAGCTGACCTTTGTCAAGATACCATTCATTATCCTTGGAGTGACCAGCCATGAAGCAGAGGACCTGAAATGTAAACATTAAGAACGAGGTCCCCCTTTATTCCTTGGGTCCTGAAGTTAGCAACCCTTTACGACCCACACCTGCTTGAAAGAAGGAGGTTTACTCTTCCTGGCATTGGATGTGAACCGCAAAAGGCATTCTGCAGCCTTGTGACCTAAACCATCACACACAGAACATTTATAATAGCTACAAGCATCATGAGGTTTTACTAACTCCTTACTCTTCTTAGGAGTTCCATGCGGTTTGGGACAAGGAAGCGGTTTGGGAGGTGCGGTTCCAGCTAACATTCCAGCTGATATAAAGGGAACAGGCTTTGGTTTGACCATGCATTTCCTGGGAACGCTATTCTTGCTTTTGAAGGCAGGAGGAGCGGTTGAGGAAGAAACGCGGTCAGACCTGGAGTTAGCAGAACCGCCTTTTCCACCAGAAGTGGTTGGAGCAGGGATTCTACCAATTCCATAAGCCATTTCCTCTTCAGGTGCTTCCACATAATTCTTAGGTTTTAACACAGAATTCTTCCCATATTGCTTTCCTTTAGGGTAGACATAATTTACTTGTCTAGATTTACCCTTTCCCTTAGCATGCTTCTACTTGGGAATTTCTTTAGTTAGTTCTGGAAATTCCTCATCCTTTTCACTAGAGGATGCACACTTCTCCTCTTCCTCAGATCCAAACCCTAGACCATCCTTAGTTCCAGGAGGAACTTGGAAGTCCAAGATTTTATCCTTGGTGGATTGAGACTTGAGCCACGAATCAATAATCTTTTGGCGATCGTCGATTTGGGTTACCAAGTCATCATTCCTGAGTTGAAGTGCAGCAACCTTAGTTTCAAGGATGCGGTTTTGATCAGCAAGAGGAGTCATCTGTTTGATTTGGTCCTTAAGATTAGAAATTTCAGACCTCATCACAGTTTTCTCCGTCTTGTACAGATTAAGTTCATCATGAGCTAAGCTTAAGGCTTTCTTAAGATTTGAGAATTGATGGATCACCATTTCAGCTTCCTTGAACATCTTTTCATGTTCCATGGGAGAAACCTCTTCCACCACCTTTTTCAAAATTTTCTTTGGAATAGCTTTTGAAGGTGGAGCAGTTTTAGATGAGAAAATGGGACGTGAATACGAACAATTTCCTATCTTTATGCTAGGGGTAAGTTTAATATCATCATCCAATTTATAATTTGGAAGTTTTGCAAAAACCTCCTTTTCTTCCATATCAGGCAACTCAAATGATTCAGAATCTGAGTCATCAGAAGCTTCTACAATTAAGCAGAGGTTAACCTCTTCGGTTTCACCGTCACTTCCATCCTCGAATCTGTTTCAATCCAAGTTGCTAATTCCTTGAATTCTCTTCCTCCTCAGCAACCATTCCCTTACGATGAGAAAATTTCGAAGGAAAAGTTTTCTTTTTCATGTATTCATATTTAGGCTGTGGACACTCGGATGCAAAGTGGCCAGGTTTCCTACAGTTGTAGCAAACCAAGTCACTCTTCTTCTTTGTATCTGCAGCCCTAGAAAATGTTGCAGGAGGTTTGCCTTTTGAAAATGATTTTGTGAGAGGTTTTGATGATTTTCTAAATTTTTGGAATCTTTTCACAAACATGGCAAAATCATCATCATCCATCTCGATGAGTGATGAGGTTGATATGGAAGGATCAGTGGTTTGATTGGATGTGGATGGTTTCTCTTCATGTTCCACTACAGACATAGAAAGCGATTTGGTTTTCCCTTCTATCTCTTCAATATGATTTAATTTAAGTTCATAGACTCTAAGATTGGCATACAAGTTACTTAATGACCAAGTACCCAATACTTTGGAGTCTTCTAGAGAGGTAGCCTTATTTACCCATCTAGAACCTAAAGCAGATAGGAAAGTCATATTGATTTCCTTATCGGTTAAAGTTTTACCAAGAGATCTACAAGCATTAATTACCTCAACATAGCGATCGTAGGTTTGACGCAAGGTTTCGTTGGGTTTTCTGTTGAAGTTGTTGTAGGATCTTTCAACAGTGTATAATTTGTTTTCCTTGCACTCTTCGTCACCTTCGAGGTAGCTCTCTATGGCATCCCACATACGCTGCGGTTTTGAGGTACATCACTTTCTGTAGAGTTGATACGGGAAGGGTTCCAGAAATGATGAACCTCGCCTTGCTGTCCAAGGCAACTATTCTCTTCTCTTCATCCGACCACTCATCTTTTGGCTTTTTGACCTCTGGAGTTTCAGCATTGGTGGTTGCATCAGTGTTAGCCTTCATTGGAATTAGAGGGCCATTGATCACGCACTCCACCAGCATTTCATCTATGGTTTCCAAATGAATAAGCATTCGGCACTTCCAGATGTCAAAGTGGTCTTCGTCCAACATTGGAATGTGTGAATAGTTAACAGTAGTCATTGTCTTTGAGGTTGCCATATCGAATCGGCACACAAGCTGTTAAGCTTGAAAAACAGTGGTTTTAAAATGTGTTTGCTCTGATACCACTTGTTGGTCCCAAAGGTGGCAACAAGGGTGAAAATACAGCTAGAGGGGGGGGTGAATAGCTGTTTAAAATTTTTCGCCCTCTTTTAAAAACTAAACCTCTTGCTTACAAAATCCTCTTGCAGTTGATAATAGACTGCAAGTGATAGTGTAAAATGCACAGCGGAATTATAGAGTATAAAGCGGTTTTGATAAAGGAGGTTTGTAAAGCGGTTTTAATAAAGTAGTTGGTAAGTGCGGTTTACAAACAAGTGAGGTTCTGACAATGTTAACTCCAAACACTATTTCACAATAATGGATATCTAAATAAAGATCAAACAGAGACAAAGGTAAATAATTAGTAAGCACAAGAAATATAATTGCAGAAAGTAAGAACACGCTATTTGGAGTGGTTCAATCGATAAACGATCTACGTCCACTACCAAGATGGTTAGTCTTGGATTTCTAAGAGAGATTTTATATTAAGTATTTGAGAGATTACAAAGTACAATAAAATCTTTACTATGAAGAACAAATCCAAAACTATAACCAGTGTATCTCAAGTGTTTAATCTATGTGATTAGAACAAATGAGGTGTGTGTGTGAGAACAAGATCAAGGCTCTTTAAATGCATGAGATGTAGAGCACAATGATTCTTGAATGTGTTAAGGCTTGATTTTGGGAATATTTCTTGAAGTATGAAGATGAAGATTCAAAGGACTAAGAATTTCTGGGCAGAGCTTCAACTTCTCATGAACACAGCAATATCTCTAATTTTCAAGCAATCTTCAAATGGTGAAGATTAGGGGTATTTATACCCAAGCATCCAAAATGTAGCCGTTGGACACAGCTGATGAAGGACAGTACTTGATGCTTTCTTATTGGTCCACAAAGAACCACTTTTGTCCTTTGGTACGGTAGTTGCGGATAAAGGCCGATAATGCTCCAGCTGCAAGCAATGAGGTTTGGACACCTGTCACCTTTTCAAGATCCTTGCAGATCTTCTCTGACTTTGAATCACGTGACAAGATAAGGTGGTTGACATTTGGTATTGCTGATGTGGATTATAATGACAAAGGTGGTTCACTTCAAGTCTCAATCATTGGAGCGGTTCTGGAGTAGGCGGTTTGACAGAAGCGGTTGGTAACTCCAGTGAGGTTGCAAAGTGCGGTTGATAATGAGCTGCAAGGTGCGGTTCATCATAGGGCGGTTGCACTGGAGTAGTTCAAGGGTAGTTTCAAACAAAGGATTTCACCAAGCAAATGCTAAGGGCGGTTTTGCTAGGGCGGTTTGAAAGAAGCGGTTTGAAACTTCTGAACTGCAACTCTCAATTCCAATGAGTCTTGTGCCAGTCTTCAAGCCTAAATTTAACCTAATCTATAAAATGGACTTAACTAAAAAATTGAAGTCTAAGCTTCATTACATAGGGTCCTAAAGTCCTTTAAATAGACAGGAGGTTATGGTATCAATCAAATCAAATACAAAAATAGGAGGGTTAAAACATGCATACCCAACAAACTACACCTGGTGAAGTACGTTGTGCAGCTGACCGCACGGCTGACCGCCCTTCTTCTTCGACCACAACAGACCACCTTTGCGAAGGCTAAAACCGCAGTTCCCAAAAAGAATGCAAATCCTAAGAATAGTAAGGAGTTTGTAAAACCTCATATTGCTCAAAGCTTTCATCATTGCTCTATGTGTAATAGTTTAGGTCACAAGGCTGCAGAATGCCTTTTGAGGTTCACACCCAATGCCAGAAAGAATAATCCTTCTTCTGTCAACCAGGTGTGGGTCATCAAAAGATGCTAACCTCAGGACCCAAAAGAATAAAGGGGTCCTCGTGTTTAAATATTTATTTTTCAGGTTCTCTGCTTAATGGCTGGTCACTCCAAGGATAATGAATGGTACCTTAACAGTGATTGTTCAAGACATATGACTGGAGATAGATCTTTACTTGAAGATTTCATTGAAGCCAGTGGTCCATCTGTAACCTTTGGTGACAACAACAAAGGCAAGACCATTGGGTATGGTATCATAAGGAGAGGAAACCTAACCATTGAGAAGGTTTCTCTTGTTGAAGGACTCAAGCACAACCTCCTTTCAATTTCTCAATTATGTGACAAAGGAATGCATTGAAACTTCACTTCCTCAAATTGCTTTATCAAAGATAGCATTTCCGAAGTCACCCTACTCACATGGATTCGTAAGAGTAATATTTACATTATTGATTTAAATTTTGCATGTAGTATTACTAATCTCTGTTTTTTAGCTAAAAATGTGAGAGAAAATAGTTGGCTATGGCACAAGAGGTTGAGCCACTTGAACTTCAAGTATCTTGCAAAGATTGGAAGGGAAAACCTCGTTCGCGGTTTACCCAAAGTGGCTGACCACCATCCTGAAAAATGCTGTGCATGTCAACTTGGTAAACAATCCGCGTCATCTTTCACCAGCAAGACCGCACCCTTAACTGCAAGATGTTTACAACTGCTCCACATAGATTTGTTTGGACCCGTCTCCACTTCCAGCATTGGAGGAAATAGATATACTTTAGTGGTGGTGGATGATTATTCAAGATATACGTGGGTTGCGATGATGATCACAAAGGATGATTGCTATGAAATTCTAACCTCACTCTTTAGACAGCTCCAAACCCAAAAACAAGACAACATCGTTAGTGTAAGGTCCGACAATGGAACATAATTCAAAAACAACGGTGTTGCTCAATATTGTGATGATCATGGAATAGATCACAATTTTTCTACTGCTGGTGTTCCACAACAAAATGGGGTTGTGGAAAGAAAGAACAAGACGTTGATTGAGGCAGGAAAGACGATGATATCGGAGGCCAAGCTTCCTCAGTATTTTTGGGCTGAAGCAGTAAACACAGCATGCTTCACTCAGAATCGCTCCCTCATCAACAAAACTCCATATGAACTTTGGAGAGGAAGAATCCCCAACATTGCTTTCTTCAAAATCTTTGGCTGCAAATGCTTTATTCTCTACAATGGAAGACAAAACAGAGGTAAATTTGGAGCTAAGGCTGATGAAGGTATTTTTGTTGGGTATGCTAAACATTCTAAAGCCTTTCGTGCTTTCAATAAATTTAGTTTAAAGATAGTAGAGTCTGTCCATGTTACTTTTGATGAACATTCTCTCCTTGAGCCACATTTGGCTCCAAATGTTGCTGATAATTTTGTTGAGACTAATGAACCAGGTGAAAGTTCTACAACCGCACATGAACCTCAAGAATCGCAAAATCCAGCAACCTCAACTGAAATTCCCTCAAACTGCAATTTTCAAACCGCACCTGAAGCTCCTACTCCAGATGCAACCGCAAGGGAAGATGTTGAGAATTCACCCATCCAACTTATAGAACCTCTTCATCAACTTACATTCCATGACTTCACTGAAGGATCTAAAGATGTACCATCAGAAGATCTTCAGCAAACCTAAGTTCAACCAGATTTACCCCCCGAGGTTCGTGAAGTCAGCAGTCACCCTCTCTCAAATGTGATTGGTGGCTTATTTTCCGAAGTTCAAACAAGGAGATCAAACTATGACAAACATACTTCTTTGATATCTCAAATTTAACCCAAGAAAGTTGATGAAGCACTCCAAGATTCCAGTTGAGTCGTTGCTATGCAAGAAGAACTCAACCAATTTGAAAGATGCAAGGTTTGGACATTAGTGCCTAGACCTCATGATCAAGGAGTGATAGGAACAAAGTGGGTTTTTAGAAACAAGATGGACGAGAATGGAAGCATCACCAGAAACAAAGCAAGTTTGGTTGCACAAGAATATAGGCAAGAAGAAGGAATTGACTACGACGAAACTTTTGCTCCAGTTGCAAGACTAGAAGCAATCAGAATCTTCTTGGCCTACGCCTCTTTCAAGCGTTTCAAGTTATATCAAATGGATGTGAAGTGTGCCTTCCTCAACGGTGAACTTCAAGAACCCGTGTACGTTGCTCAACCTCTTGGATTTGAAGACTCAAAATTTCCAAATCATGTCTATAAACTCCAAAAAGCTTTGTATGGACTCAAGCAAGATCCAAGGGCATGGTATGAGACTCTATCTAAATTTCTACTAGAAAAAGGCTTCAAACGCGGTAAAATCAATACAACTCAATTCATTGCTAAATATAATAATCATTCATTACTTGTTCAAATTTACGTTGATGATATTATTTTTGGCTCTACTAATGAATTACTTTGTAAGCGTTTTGAAAAGCTATTGAAAAGCAAGTTTATGATGAGCATGATGGGAGAATTGACGTTCTTCCTTGGGCTTCAAATCAAACAATGCGAAGAAGGAATCTTCCTCAGCCAAGCCAAATACACAAAGGAGTTAATAAAAAAGTTTGGACTGGAAAATGCAAAAGCATACGATACTCCCATGGCTACCGGCAATCAGCTAGATAAAGATCTAAAAGGTAAGAAGGTTGATCAAACCTTATATCGAGGTATGATTGGCTCATTACTTTACTTAACTGCTAGTAGGCCAGATATTATGTTTAGTGTTTGTGTATGTGCTCGCTATCAAGCTGATCCTAGAGAAGCACATTTAAGTGCAGTCAAGCGTATAATCCGCTATCTCTCTGGAACTACTAATCTTGGACTTTGGTATTCCAAAGATTCAAATTTCGATCTTGTAAGTTATTCAGATGCACATTATGCACCTTGCACTATTAACAAAAAAAGCACTAGTGAGACTTGTCACTTCCTCGGAAATAGACTAGTTGCTTGGGCCAGCAAGAAGCAAGCTTCAGTTTCAGTGTCAACTACAGAGGCTGAATATATTGCTGCTGGAAGTTGCTGCTGCCAAATTCTTTGGATGAAGCAACAGTTGGTGGACTATGGAATTAATGAAGGAAATTGCCCAATCATGTGTGACAACACATCAACAATTTCAGTCTCCAACAACCCTGTCATGCACTCAAAGACCAAGCACATAGACATCAAGTATCATTTCCTCAAAGACCATGTGGAAAAGGGGAATATTCATTTAGAGTATATGGGGACAGATAATCAGATTGCTGACATCCTCACCAAAGCTCTTGACTCCAAGAGGTTTTCTTTCCTCAGAAGAGAAATGGGTATGCTTGAACTTAAATAAGTCCATATTTTTATTACTTACTTGTGTGTTAAGCATGTGGATTTTAGGTTAAAATTCTTGTTGAGGTTTCAAACCTCACCCTTGTTGAAACCGCGTGAACAAACCGCATGAGGTAAACCACATGCAACTCCTGGCTGCATGTAGTATCTAAATCGCGTATATTTTTAAAACCGCATGATGTTTCAAAACCGTATGATCAAAACCGCGTTTCAACACTTAGAAAAAAAATGGTTTATCTCCTTATCAAGCTGCATGCATGTCACGTGGACCCATGTAAGTTTTCTTTATTTATTATTTGGCCCTCATTTTTGATATAAGGGTATTTTTGCAAATATTTTCCCACACTTTTTCAAAACTTAAATGCATTTAATGCAAAAGGAATATTTGCATTAAAAACCCTCTTATCAGCCGTCATTGGCTTTGTAAGGAAGCTGAAAAGGTGTTTCAGAGGTGAAAGTGTGCTGATGGTATACTTAGTGGGAAGTGGAACCATCACCTGTTAATTGCACTCCACCCAATAACCTCATATATATACCTTTTTTGTGTAACTGCTTCACTTTTTACACTGCCTTCTCTGTCATTTGTACTTTCATTTGTCAATTTTCTTAACCACTTTCTCTCTCTCTCTACTTCATTTTCAAACTCTAAAACCTTAAATGGCTGCCAAAAGAGCTAGAGATTCTGCAATACCTAGAGCTCCCAAAAAACAGTTCAATGACATGGTATGATTTCTGAACCCTAATCTTTACATCTTTTGCAGAAACTGCCATTGTTGAACAGTTGAAAAACTGTTCGTATGCCTTGAATTGTTCTTGCTTGTTTGATTATTCATTTGTTCATCATTTTGTATAATTTTTGCTGGGTTTTACTTACTTTACAGTATAGATTCCAATTTTATAACTTATTTCATGATCTAAGCACATTTAGGTTACTGATTTTGAGTTTTTCAGTTTTCGTTTTTCGAAACCCATTTCGTATTTTTGGCTATTTCTTGATGATTATGGGTAAAGATTGCATTTTTATTGTTATATTGTTACTCTATTAACCAATGTGATTATTTTGATATTTTATTTATTGATTTTAGTTAACTTTTGATATATCTCTGTTCTTGGTATTCTTGAGTGTTTTTCGTGTTCTTCATGTTGTTCATGAGATTTTCAGAAAATGCTTATATTTTGGATTCCATGATTTTCAATTATGTTTTTCCATACTTAGAAAAATTTTGAAAATTTTGTATTTTGGATATGCCTTGGAACCTGATCTCTCAAACCGCATGCTTAGGTTCAAACCGCAAGTGAAAACCGCATGTTCATTTATGAAGTTAAACCGCATGTTGGAAACCGCAATTCTATATATGTTGAAACCGCATGCATATTTTCTTCCAAAAACCGCATGTTGTCTTTGCTTGTGTGTAACCGCATTTCAATTAAACCGCATGCTATTTCTTCCTTGTCATTATGTTTCCTTGAGTTTTTACTTAGTATATAGGCTGGAAACCACAATCTTCCCTAACAAGCACTTCATTGAGGTGTGGGATAAACTTGGTTTAACAATGCCACGTACTAGTAATTATATTCTCCAGTCTTCATATTTATTTCTTTGCCCTGTATTCACAGTTCACTTGGAGTTTGATGAATTTTATTTCTCACATCGCACCATTGCTAAACCGCATGGGTGCTTAAACTGCACGTGAATTGTGATGTTTTAAGATGGATCTAACTTAAAATTTTTATTTTATAGGATCCTCATTTCTTCCTTCCAGGGTGGGAGATAAATGAAGTAGAACTGATGCATGATGCCCTTGAAAGGGAAATGATTAGGAAAATGAAGGCATCTGGAATCCTACCCCTCTTCTCCAGAAAGCAGACCTTTACTATTCCATCTTTTGTGGATCAATTCTACACTGATGCCAAGCTAGGAGTTAGGGTATTGGAGGATGGAAGAAGAGTTTCGTGCCTAACTGCCAATGTCGAAGGATTATATGTCACCATTGACTACCTGGACATAAGGAGTACCTACCAATTTTGTGTTCCTAATGCTCCTGAGAAGGTAGATCAAGATATTCAAGACGCCATTGCTTCAACAACTGCATGCATTCCAACTTTGGTGGGGAAGTACAAAGTTGTCCCCAGGAAAGATTTTGTTGAGCTGATGAGCCACCTCTGTTTCTTAGTAGGGAAGTCTGTGTGTGGGAAGACTGGCAACCACAACAACTTTACATCCCAACAATGGATGTATTGTTCAGCCATTTTCAGTGAGATCTGTCTCCATTGGCCAAAGATCTTATTCAGAGAACTATCTGCCCATGTAGCCACCTACCAATCCAAAGAAAAGGGAGTTGATCAAAGATGGAGACCCTTTTGCAGACTTCTAACCGCACTCCTCCTCAACTTCCAACACCTAGAAGACCTCAGGAAAGCTAACCCTGATCTGATGGTGGAATGGGGAAATGAAGAAACCCTTTGTCTGAATTAGACGTGGCCGGTTCGGTTAACCGGCGGTTCCAAACCTTCCAAAATACCAACCGGAACCGTACCGGTTAACCGCCTTAACTGGTTACGGTTTGACGATTTGATCGGTTAACCGGTTTCAACCGTTTTTTTTCAAATTAGATTTTTAACATAAATTTTTAACAGATTTCAAAACAATTAAGGAAAAAGTTAATTTTCTAACAGTTTTTGAATTAAAAAAGTTAACATTTTGACAGTTTTTTGAAAAAACAGTTAACCGTTTATGTTAAGTTCTATAAAAAAGTTAACTTTTTTTTTTCAATTTTTTTTTTGGATAAAAAAGACTATTTTAGACTTTTATTTACTACATACATTTTTTTGCAAAAAGTTATATAAAAAAGTTATGAATTTTGAAAGAAATAAAACTTAACTTTTTTTTTCTTTTTTTGGGACATGAAACTGAGAAAGGCAGAAGGTTTTGTGTGGCCGCACCAAGTGACTTGGGCAGTCGCCTAACTTTTTTTTTGTTGCATTTTCAAAAAAAGTTAACTTTTTAACAGTTTTTTGAAAAAACTGTTAACTATTTAACAATTTTTTGAAAAAAGTTAACTTTTAATTTTTTTCATTTTTTTTGGATAAATAAGACTATTTTAGACTATTGTTTAATACATACAATTTTTGCAAAAAGTTATATAAAAAAAGTTATGAATTTTGAAAGAAATAAAAATTATCTTTTTTAAAAGAAACGAAAGTATATAAAAGAAAAAAGGGACGGTACCCTTAAATTTTATTAATTAAAATAAAATTACAAAGTGGGGGACAATCAATCTTACCCTTTTATAAATAAGGAGGGACATTTAGGAGCCTTTACCTCAACCTAACTATTACAATTAAATAAAAATAAACATGATCTAAAGTCTAAACTAATCTAATTAAAATAAAAATTAATCTAAAACATCATTCATTCATCACTACTTTCCGTGGAGTCCTCGACATCGTATTGATATCTTGGATCTAATAGATCCTCTTCATAAGGCAAATCTTGTTGTCTTTTTTTCCGCTCTAACCCAATCGCCAAGTAAAAGTTGATGTTCCAAGTTTTCACTAGTTAGTTGGGAACGTCTTTCATCCAAAACATTTCCACCAACGCTAAATGCCGATTCAACCGCCACAGTTGAAGCGGGAGAGGCTAAGACTTCTTTAGCAACTATGGAAAGTATAGAATAAATGCCTTTCCTTCTTGACCACCATTGTAAAACATCAAATTCATTTGAATTTGAGTCTTGGTTTAATTCAAAGTTTGTAGTGAAATAAGTTTCTAACTCCACAGGAATGTTTGATGATGATGAAGATGAACCTCGAGAAGGATCACATTTTTTACAATACAAATTTGCAAAAAAACTATATGATCCCCACTAGAAAAACATGGTTGAGAAGTAGAGAAATCATCTTCATGTTGTTAGCTTTGAAAAGTGTTTCCATATAAGGCATTATACTCATTAAAAAGGTTAATCAAATCATTTTTTGTGTCATTAACAATAATTGACGAAAGTTCATTACTACCGTCACCATCGGAATATAATTTAAAATAATAATAAGTTATAATGCACTCTAAATCATCTAATTTAACTCGGGGATCTAATAACTTTGCAACCAAGAAAAGAGACGGAATAGTGTCAAAATATTTAAGCCACTTTTGTCTCATGAAAACAATGCATTCATTTAAAATAGGGCATTCTCTTAAATTGTCAAAAATAGTAACAATTGCAACACAATGCTCTAGCACCAAAACGTAAGTTGGATAATAAACTCCCGAAAAAGCCAAAGTAGCGGTATTAAAAATCTTTAACAATTCACATAAATTAATGCATGCATTCAATTGATAAGCAAACAGAGGTTCATTATAGCCAATTGACATACAAAATTGCATTAGGAGATCTTTATAAGCAAAACCATTGGTTAACATTTTGTAGGTGGAATTCCACCTAGTTGGAACATCGTAAATAAAATATTTGTCCGGCTCACTTTTACTTCTTAAAAACCTTATCCATTTTTTGTATTAGAATTTTTTTTAGAAATAAATTGAATACATCGTCTAATTGGCTTAACATAAACCTCTAATGCTTCTAAACCATCTCTAACACATAAATTAATTATATGACATAAGCATCTAATATGAAAAAACTTACCCCCAAGTGAGGGTTGACAAACGGTAATTAAATCGGGTAAACTAGCCGTATTAGCACTTGCGTTGTCAAATGAAATATTAAATATTTTATTTAACATACCATACTCAAGAAAAATCTCAAGCAATTTTGCACAAATATTTTCCGCGGAATACGGTGGCTCAAAATCTTTGTAAGCAATTAATCTTTTTGGATAGTCCATGAATTATCTATCCAATGGCAAGTAACGCCCAAATAAGTATTTTTTTGCCAATGATCACTCCAACCATCGGCACAAATTGAAACTTTATTTTCTAAATTTGATAAAACACCAATTAAATCTTTTTATATTTTTTCACCACTCAAGTAATATCACGTACGAGATTCGTACGTGGTACTCTCGTGGCGGCGGGGTTTAAAGAAAGGCGAGCAAAATTTTCATAAAAATCACAATTCGCAAAATTAAAAGGAAGGCCTTTAACGCAAATTAATTTGGCTAGTTCATCCCAATAAATCCACTTATCAAATTTAAAAATGACGGAAGGGGAAGACGAACCTTATGCACCCGAACCCGAACTATGTTGTTGATATTGTAATTGAGTTTGTGTAATGGAAATGCCAAGTTTCTCGGAATGTTTTGACGTCGTATGCCCGTTGAGCGTCCCATGCCCACTGCCTCTTTTAAATGAGTAAGACGCGGTACAATAGTTGCAAAATGCTCGAAGATTATAATCATCATCGGCATTAATTTTTTTTTGGTGAAATGGATGGAGAATGTATCGGATTGTGGCTCTCTTTCTCTAGGAGGTTGTCGTTGTCCCCGACCTTGACCACCTCCCCTAGTAGCTCGGCTGCCCCTACCCCTCCTAGCACTACCACTTTCAATTTCAATTTCAACATGTTCTTCTCCCTCATTTTGTTGAATATTTGGATTTTGATTATCAAAATCATCGTTGGGGGAGGAAGAACCAACATGTGACTTGCCTAAATTGCTTCTTCTTTGATTTCCAGCCATTTGTGTAAGATAAAATGAAGTTTGGAAACGAAACAGAGCTTAAAAATGGATGAAAATGAAGAAAAATACTAATTTCGTTAGAAAACTAACTGAAAATGGGACAATATTTAACTGAAAATTGGATGAGAGTAAGAGAATATGTGAATATTTGAGAGTAGAGGAGAAAGAATAGAGAGAAATAATGTGGAAATAAAATGGGTAGAGGGAGGTGATATTTATAGTTAGTTTTAATTAGTTAAAATGTTTTTTTGGTTAAATGACCGTTAGTAATTAACTGGAAAGGGGGGGGGACAGCAGGCTGCAGGCGCCAGGCAAACTGGAAGGGACAGAGCGGCGCCAGGCCCAGTGGCCGGCCACGTGCACGTCAAGCCCAACGGCTCCCAATCCCAACAGTCATATGACTGTTTGAATTTTAAATTCAAAATTCCAGTTTAACCGGTTTTAACTGGCAGTTTTAACCGGCGGTTGATTGGTTTTTCAGAAATCCCAACCTTAACCGAACCGCCTATTTACCGGTTTCGGTTACACCGGTCCAATTAACCGGCGTTGACCGGTTGAAAACCGACCGGTTGGCCGGTATGATTTATAAAATGGCCACGTCTAGTCTGAATGTTTGCCACTTATTCCGTTTCAAGAATGGTGATGCAGACTACAAGAAGCTTTGGGATGCTGACTCCCTTGAAACCAAGAAACATTATGTTCCTATGATGTCAAGAGGGCAACCAAACAAAGGAGCATTGCAAAACCACTCCTGAAGAAGGTCAGAATTGCACCGGCTCCCAAACCGCGTGCTGCTGCTGATGCTGGATCAAGCCAGCTAAAGAGGCAGAAGAAGAAGATGCTCATTGATGAGCCTGCTGAAGAGGAAGATCCTGCTATTCCTACCTTGGTTTCTAGGGCAAGAGCTGCTAAGGAGGTTCAAAATAAAATTTTAAATGATGAAGATATGCTGAATTTTCGCAGGGCTGAGTTGGAAAGACTAGAGAGGCAAGCTGCTAAGAAGAGAGCTGCAAAAGGTTAGCAAACCGTACCTACTCCGGAACCGCAGCAAAACACTCAACCACCTCTACCTCCCCAACCTCAGCCAGCCCCCAAACCACAACCTCCTCAAACTCAATCCCCCATTCAAACACAACCCCAATCTCCACCTCCTTCATAACCTATCCAACAACACCAAACCTCACCTTCCAAATCTCCTTCTCCTCAACCTCATAAGGATGCACCAAATCAGGGGGAGACCCCAAAGAAAAGGAGGAAGATGTCTGCTAAGAAAACCTCCAAGAAGGGAAAGCCAATAGAATCCTCACCCCTCCTTCACCCCCTTCCTCCTCAGAATCCAGCCTAAACCTCCCATTCAAATCCAAATCCAATTCTAATTCTGATTCTGACTCAGATCACTCTATTCACTCCTATCACACCCCCCAATTTCAAATGCCTTCCAACCCTGGAACCCCAAACCTTCTGGAGGCCCTGCCATTACTACCTCCAACCGCAGAGACCCAACTCTTTCTGCCCCCCCCCCTCACTCAAACCATGGCCAAACTCCACCTCCTCCCTCACCCAAATCGCAATCCCCTAAGCTGTAGGCCACCATTTCCATCCATACTGCTACTCCCTCTAACTCACCCCCTCCTCAAACACATTCCTCCTCAAATCCAAACTGCACCTCCCACCCACCCTCCCAAACCAAACCACTCCTGCCCAAACACTTCCATACCCTACTATTCCAACTAAACCTCAGACCATACTCCCCACCCAATCTGCTCCCATTGACCAAACTGCCTCTTCATCTTCAACCGCTCCTCCCACTGATTATACTCAAATTCTTTCCACTCTTCACCTTATCCAAAATCAACCCCTAGTCAATCAGGGCCATATGATCAAGGTCACTGAATCCAACCGCTATCTAGCAGATTCAAACCGCACCCTTTAGGCTAAGGTGGAATCTCAAACCCAAGAAATGGCCATCCTTAAATCCTAATTGATTGATGACATTAAGGGGGAGAGTAATTCCACCAGCCAAACAGCAGCTTCAGTCAAAACTGCAGCTGAGGCATGCTTCAAATCCTTCAGGGAAGATCTGGGAAATGGAGTTCTCCAAGCAATTGGAGATGTGGTTTCAAAGACACAACTCCAAGAGATGCTTCAATAACTCTCCAGTGTCTTCATCAGCACCACCAACAATGCTCTTGAATCCTTCATGACTACAATATCAGATACTGTCAACTCCAGAATGTACCAGCCAGATTCAGACCTCAAATCTGTTATGGACTCCATGCAGGCAAGCCTCCAAGAAGATCTTGATACCCTAAGAGGAGAGCTAAATGTGAAGATGAACATCATAGGAGACAGTTTGTCTACAAAGATAAACACTCTAACTGATGAAGTCAACGACAGATTGGAAAACCTCAAGGAAGGTGTCAACTCCAGACTAAACTCCAAAATTAATGAGCTGGATAACTCCTTGAGGGGGAGCATAGCAGAGCTAAAGCCAAACCTCCAACAAGCCATTTCTGCTCAGACAGCTGCTATCCAGGGGGAGATTCATACTTTTTTCAATTACTTGAATTCCTCCTTCCATACCTTGATTGAAGAGTTGACTGAACAAGTCAGAGGAAATTTTAGAGCGGTTGACCAAGCAAACCTCAGACGGTTTCAACTCCAGACTCAACTCCAAAATTAATGAGCTGGATAACTCCTTGAGGGGGAGCATAGCAGAGCTAGAGCCAAACCTCCAACAAGCCATTTCTGCTCAGACATCTGATATCCAGGGGGAGATTCATACTTTTTTCAATTCCTTGAATTTCTCCTTCCATACCCTGATTGAAGAGTTGACTGAACAAGTCAGAGGAAATTCTAGAGCGGTTGGCCAAGCAAACCTCAGACTTGCAACTCAAGAAAATACCCTTGGAAGACTGGGGACCGCTGAAGCTAGAACTGCAGAAGAGGTGAGAAGATTGAGAAGAACCCTCAGAGCTGAAAATTCAGCTTTCAACTTCACCAACCGCCTATTCTCGATCACGTCGTGGATGGACCTCCCCAGCTATGAAACCGCAATGTCTGTAATTCTTTTGCTTAATCTTTGTTAGACCACACTATCTTTGTATTTTTTGGTCAAACTCTTTTTGCTAGTTTTTGTAACCTTGTAATTTTCTTTCCTACATGTACCTGTAACTCAAACCATTTAAGGTAGTAATGAAAATTGCATCATAGTTCCAAAACCTTGTTCATATCAAACTACTTGTTTGTAGAACAATGAAACCGCATTGGTTTAAAACCTTATTTCATAAATTTAACTTAAAAAATTATATTTTTGAATTGAAGTTTAAAATTCAGTTTAAACCGCACTCTAAACTTAAACTCATATTTTCCAAGTGCACTTAATGCATTTCTATACTTTCAATTTGTAAGTTATTTATCTTTCTATAGTATAGAAATCTATAACTTAAGCTTGTGTGTACATTGTATTGGGACATGACTTACCATGTTAATTCTTATGGACATGTTTTTGCCAAGAACAATGTTTGCTTTTGTTATAGTAGGTAATGGCATCAATCAAATAGGGGGAGATTGTTGGGTACGCATACTTTAACCCTCCTAGATTTAACTTTGATTTGATTGATACCATAACCTCATCTCTATTTTCTGGACTTTAGACCCATATGTAATGAAGCTTAGACTTCAATTTTTTAGTATAAGTCCATTTTATAGATTAGGTTTATTTAGGCTTTAAGACTGGCACAAGACTCATTGGACATGAGATTTCAGTTCAAGAAGTTTCAAACCGAACGTCGTAAACCGCACTAGCAAACCGCAGTGTGGAATTCATACTTTGAAACCAAACTTCAAAGAAATGCAGTGAATTCTCATTGGTGAAACCACACTATCAAAACCGCAGTGCAGTTCCAATCTTGAGACCGCACTGTGAAACCTCACTGGTGAAACTGCACTCCTAAACCACATTCTCATCAAACCGCATCCAATGATTGAAGACTTTAAGTTGGACCACTTATGACTATCAAAAGTCAACCACCAAATCTTGTCACGTGACTAAGTGTCAGACGGGATCTGCAAGAATCATGAAAAGATGATAGATGTCCTTCATTTCTTATTTGCAACTGAGGTCTGATCAGCTTTACCTGCAACTTCTGTACCAAAGGACAAAGGTGGATTTGTAGACCAATTAGAATGCACCAGTACAGTACTTACTACAGCTGTTTCCAACGGCTACTTTCTTGGTGCTTGGGTATAAATACCCCTAATCTTCAACACTTGAAGATTGCTTGAGAAATTGATTAACAGTGAGTCCAAAGAAGATTGAAGCTCTGTCCAGAAATATTCAACCCTTTGAATCTTCATCTTCTTCCTTTAAGAAAAATCTCCAGCCCAGAAATCAAGCCTTTAACACCCAAGAATCATTGTGCTCTATATCATATAGAATCAAAGAGCCTTGATCTTTTTATACACACACACACCTCACTTGATAAATCACATAGATTATTCATTTTAGATCTGAGTTTGAATACTTGTATCTTTGTAATCTCTCTCATACTCAATATAAAATATAACTCTTAGAAAATCCAATACTAACCATCTTGGTAGTGGATGTAGATCATTTACGATTGAACTACTCCAAATATTGTGTTCTTACATTTCTGCATTTTTACATTCTGTTCATTACTGATTATTTTGTCTTTATCTGTTTGATCTCCTTTACAGTTATCCAAGTTGTGAATTGTGTTTGCAGTTAATCTTGTCAAAACCTCACTTTACTGTTTTGCTAAAACCGCACTCAAAACCGCACCTCTAAACCGCACCACTTTACTTAAGAAATTTCGTTGTGCATTTTGCAATACTACTTGCGATTTTAATACACTACAATTGGTTTTGTAAGCAAGAGGTTTCGTTTTCAAAAATAGGGCAAAAAATTTAAAACTGCTATTCACCCCCCCTCTAGCTGTTTTTCACCCTTATTACCACCTTTGGGACCAACACCAGTCCCCACAGAATTTCAAATAAATAATCCATTACATTTTCATAGCAAAATACTTTGTCCATAAATACAAATGTTTGTTATTCTACAAATAAAAAAAAGAAAAAAAAAATAGA